>CAUYTI010050410.1:0-29504 GCA_963575145.1 Galago senegalensis | reverse complement strand
ATAAAACTATATAACAACTGTATGTGTGTGATTGGTAATGGTGCTTTTGCCAACTCATTACGTGGATTAAAATAGAAGAGATATACACAAATTTTAAAATTATGTGTGATCATAACATAATTAAAAACAGAAATCATAGGTTAAAAAAAAAATAAAAATAAAATAAATCTCTGGCTCGGCACCTGTGGCTCAAGTGGCTAAGGCACCAGCCACATACACCTAAGGTGGCGGGTTCGAATCCCCAGCCCGGGCCCGCCAAACAACAATGATGGCTGAAACCAAAAAATGGCTGAGCGTTGTGGCGGGCGCCTGTAGTCCTAGCTACTTGGGAGGCTAAAGCAGGAGACTCGCTTGAGCCCAGGAGTTGGAGGTTGCTGTGAGCCGTGATGCCATGGCACTCTACCCAGGGGGATAGCTTGACGCTCTGTCTCAAAAAAAAAAATAAATCTCTAATGGCATTTGGTTGTTTTGGTTGTTTTGTTTTGCATCTGAATAGGTTTAAGAGTATGTGACAGCTGTATTGTATCCAACTGGATAAAATTTATAAAATTTTGTCTGTAACATTTTGTATTCTAAAGAACATCCTAAGTTGTAGATCAGGGATGGGGTATCCTTAGTTTCAAGGCCACATGTGGCCCTCCAGAGGCCCTAGATTACTACGAAGTTAATGAAGCAACATTGGCAGACAAAAATGGCTTAAAAATGCAAATGTAAATGCCCTGCACCCCTTGGGAAGCGCTATTTCCAGTCGTCTGGACAAACTGGGCTTTTTCTTCCCACCCTCCCCTTTTCTTTACCCTATGGCAGCTGATGATCTGAAGTGATTATTTTTTGAAAATACAAGACAGCAGTAGATTACTGCAAGAAAAATCAGTTTGATCTCTTCATTTTCACAAGCTCTGTAGCAGGAATTGTGATGTCCCTGGATTCCATCACCTTCACTCCTCCCTCTTCAGCCTTTCCCACTTTAGCACCCCACTTACCAGAAACCTGGCACAGGTTCTGGAATCCTTCCTTTCTTCATCTCCTGCCGCAGCGTATCCTAGATATAGCCTCTTTCTCCTTGGCTCCAGGGCCACCACCATCATCAGCTTCTAAGCCACCATTGTTATCTCTTGAGGGTGGTGGTTGTAACACATACCTACTGGGCTCTCCCTACTTCTAGATTTGCCCCTCTACAGCCCATTTTCCAAATAGCAACAAATGATCTTTTATTATTTTTTTTTTCAGAGATAGGGTCTCACACTGCTTCCTAGGCTGGAGTATAATGATGCTATCATAGCTCACTATGGTCTCGAATACATAGATTCAAGTGATCCTATCTTAGTTTCCCCAATAGCTGTGATTAGAGGCACACACCACCGTACCCAGCTAATTTTTAAATTTTGTATAGAGGCAAGGTTTCACTATGCTATCCAAGCTGGTCTCTTCAGCATTGGCCTTAATTGATCCTTCTATCTTTTCCTCTTGAGTTGCTGGGTTTACAGGCATGAGTCACCATGCCCAGCTCTGTGATCTTTCAAAAAAAGGTGTTTAAAAACTTATTTCAACAATTTGAAACTTACAGAAAAGTTGCAAATAATAGAACAAGAACTCTCTTCCCCCAACTATTGAGAATAAGTTACTTACCTGATAACCCATAACCTTTTATTGTGCATTTCCTACAAATAGGAATATTCTACATAACCACAATTCATCAAATCTAGAATTTAACATTGATACATTGCTACCATCTAATCTCAAATTTCCACTGAAATGTCACTACTTTTCTAATACTCCCCTTTGCAGCAAAAGGATCTAGTGCACTTCCCTTCTGCATGATCAGTTCCTTAGTCTTTCCTTGACTTTCATGACCTAAAAACTTTTTGTCATTTTGCAGACTGTTCCTTCAATTTAGGTTGACCTGACATCCCCCACCACCCCACCCCCATCCCAAGCGTTCGTAGATATAATATCATCCTCTTTCACCCAGGCTGGAGTAGAGTGGTACAATCATAGCTTACTGTAATTTTGAACTTCTGGGCTTAATTAAACTGTCCAAGTAGCTGGGACTACAAGAGTGTGCTGCCAAATCTGGCTAATTTCTTTTCCTTTTTGGGGTGTGAGGGTAGATACAGAGTCTTGCTATGTGGCTTAGACTGTCCTGAGCTCCTGGGCTCAAAGGGACCGTCAGCCTTGGCTTCCCTAAATGCTAGGATTATAGGCATGAGCCACCACACCCAGCCTGTTCACTCAAATTTCCTTAGGTTATTTGTTTTTGGCAGGAGAATTACCAAAGTGTTGCTGAGTTTTCCTCCTCATGTTCTATCAGATGGCACCTGGTTTCACTCTGCTAGTTAACTGATGATGTGCACTCTGAGCACTTGTGTAGGTAGTATCTGCCAGATTTCACTCTAGAGTCATCCTATCTAGCTAGGTGGGATGGCTCATGCCTGTAATCCTAGCACTTTGGGAGTCTGAGGCAGGAGTCTCACTTTAGGTCAGGAATTCAAACAAGATTAGCCAGAGCAACATAGTAAGACCCTGTCTCCACAAAACATACAAAAATTAATTGGGCGTAGTGATACATGCCTGTGGTCCTAGCTACTTGGGAGGCTGAGGCAAGAGGATAGCTTGAGGCCAGGAGTTCAAGGCTGCAGTGAGCTATGATTATGAAACTGCCCTCTTGCCTAAGCAACAAAGTAAAACTCTCTCTCCACAAATAAAAAATTGTGTAAACATTGACTGTATCTGTGAAATGGAAACATGGACAAATTAAATTGGTTCATGTATAATGGGTGGAATTTTCTTTGATTTCCAAGAATGGGCTGTTTGGTTTGTACAGTTAAAACAGTGGCTGTGAGTTTTTGGGGTTATTGTAGAAGGATGTGGTATTTTACACCCACCAATATGTGTATGCTTGGATATGGTGTGTGGCGTAGCTTAGTATAACTGATTGGCATCCTTTCCTTTCCCAAATTCATTCTTCTGGTAGTGAAGTAATCAGGTCTCTAATTTTCCCCCCTCACAGTCAAAGGCAGGGCACCATTTGCTTCTTCCAAAAGATACCAAGAGAGGTGGCTATCTTCAGTAGCTGTTTAAAAAGACTGTTTCCATTAGGAATTTGGAAATGGTTATTTTCGATGATATTTGAAAGAAATATAGATGAACTACAGATGACCTTTTAAGTTCTAGTTCAAGAGTTTTCTTTAGGCTGGCCTTTAAAAAAAAAATCAAGCCTTATTTGGTCTGTTCCCTAATCTATATACTGATGAGCATTTATAGTGATAGTGGGGCCAGAGTTCATAATTCACTATCTGATAGACATAGGAACCTTCTGTTGCTCTCCTTATTGTTACTTGGGTCAGTGAACTGTAGTAATCAAGCTTTAGTGGTATTGAGTAACTTTTTAAGGGGAAAAAAAGCAGAGGGAAAATAGAATTAGATTAATAATATGGAACTCAATTAGAAGCCCAGGAAATGTCAGATTGCACATTCTTTGGAGCCAATTAGAGATACTCTTGTATTAGTGAAAAATAGTACAGAAATCCCTTACACACTTTTGTCAATTTCCCCTAATAGTAACATTTTTGTAAAACTGTGGTAATAGAGAATTTGAAAAAGAGCCTTGGAGAACAAATAAAAGTTACCATAAAATATATGGATTTGGCTTGTAGGTGAAAATAAAAATAAGTGTAAGGGATATAATTGACTAAAAGGATGCAGTCTGTGGGCAGGAGAGTGCTGCTTTCAGAGTCAGACTGTGTAGGCTCAGGTCCTGGCTTTACCACATGCTCTGTGTTTCTGAGAAGAAATTGTCTAACCTAGGCCAATGTCTGTGGCTCAGTGAGGTGAGGCGTGGCCCCATATGCCAAGGGTGGCAGGTTTGAACCTGGCCCCGGCCAAACTGCAACAACACACGAAAAAGAAATGGTCTAACTTCTCTGTAGAGTTTCCTGGGGGGTTTTGTAACAATTTACCACAGACTGGGGGGCTTAACACCACTGATGGTTTTTTCTTTCACAGTTCCTGTCCCTGAAGTCCAGAGTCAAGGTATTGACTAGCCATATTCCCTCTGAAGGCAGAACCTTACTTTCTCTTTACCTTTCAGAGGTTGCTGGCAATGCTTGGTGTTCCTTATCCCATGGCTGCACCATTCTAGTCTCTGCCTCCATCTTCACATAGCTTTTTTTCTCCTTCTGTCTCTGTGTCCAAATTTTCTCTTTTAAAAGGATACCAGTCTTCTTCTCTAAGCACAGATACCGCAGTATGTGATCTCATCTTAACTTGGTTATCTCTATAAAGACCCTGTTTTCAATAAGGACACAGTCACAGGCACAAGTTCTGGGTCAGCAAGAGTTTGATGGGGATGGATGGAGGCCTATTCAACCTAGTTTACTGTCTAAGAAACCTGTCTTAGTTTTCTTATCTATAAGATCTGGATAATGGTAGAATTAATCTCAAAGAGAATGTAAGAGGGATGTATTCAGCAGTGTAAGGCACCTGGTTGCTAGATGTCACTTCAGAGACAGCATGTAGCTCTCCAGGGAGACCACTGGCACTTCTGAAAATGGCACTGTCTTAGAGAATGTCTCCTGTTCTCCAAGTTGCCCTACTGCTGTGCAGACAGATGGAGCTCAGAGCTCATTCAGGCAAGAAACAAGTCCTCTCTCAGTTGGTGAACCTTGGCTTTGACCAGGAGATGGAAAAATTTCTTTTAAAAAAAAATTTCAGATTAAAATATGAAAGTCAGGGCGGTGCCTGTAGCTCAAAGGAGTAGGGCGCCGGCCCCAGCCAAAAACTGCAAAAAAAAAAAAAAAAAAATTAGAGTCCATATGATTAGGTTACAACGTTTGCATTATTTAGGTGAAGTGCCTGTTGTAGCTGTGTCCCACACCCAGGAGGTGTGCCATATACCCTTACGTTATGCCCATTAGGTAGGAGCACCCTAATCCCCCCTCCTCCCCTATACTTTCTTCCTTCTCCCCCTCCCCCCAACTTGAATTAAATTGCATTTTTCTCTTGTGTGGTATTTATCAGCTTGTCTGTTGGCTTCATATTAGTGTTGAGTGCATTACACACTTTCTTTTCCATTCTTGTGATACTTTACTAAAGAGAATATTCTCTAACTCTATCTAGTTTAATAAAAAAGATGTAGAGTTTCAATCTTTTTTATAGCTGAACAATATTCTATAGTATACATATACCACAGTTTTTAATCTATGGGTTGATGGGCACTTGGGTTGTTTCCACATCTTGGCAATTGTAAATTGAGCTGTGATAAATAATCGAGTGTAAATGTCCTTATGATAAAATGTTTTTTTCCTACTGGCTACCCATTACTTAGTAAGGGGATTGTGGGATCAAATGGAAAGTCTTAGAGTTCTTTGAAGAGTCTCCATACTTCTTTCCAAAGGGGCTGTATTAGTTTGCAATCCCATCAACAGTGTAAAAATGTTCCCTTCTCTCCACATCCAGACCAGCATCTGCAGCTTTGGGACTTTGTGATGTGGAGTATTCTAACTGAGGTTAGATGATATAACAGAGTGGTTTTGATTTGTATTTCTCTGATGATTAGGGCTGATGAGCGGTTTTTTTATATGTTTGTTTGCCATTTGTCTGTCTTCTTCAGAGAAGGTTCTGTTCATGTCTCTTGCCCGGTAATAGATGGGATTATTTGCTCTTTTTTTGTTGATTAATATGAGTTCCCTGTAGATTTTGATTATCAGTCCTTTGTCAGATTTGTAACATGCGAGTAGCTTTTCCCATTCTGAAGGTTGTCTCTTTGCTTTAATTTTTGTGTCCTTAGCTGTGCAAAAGCTTTTCAGTCTAATTAAGTCCCATTTGTTTATGTTTTTTGCTGTCGAAATTGCCGCTAAAGTCTTCTTCATAAAATCTTTCCCAAGACTGACATGATCAGAACGTTTCCCCATGCTTTCGTCCAGGATTTTTATCATTTCATGACTTAAATTTGAATCTTGTATCCATCTTGAGTCAATTTTTGTAAGTGGCGAGAGGTGTGGGTCCAGTTTCAGTCTTTTACATGTAGTTACTGTGTTTCCCTGAAAATAAGACCTACCCAAAAAATAAGCCCTAGCAGGATTTCTATGCATTTGTTAAATATAAGTCCTACCCCGATAATAAGACCTAGTGATGGGCTTGGCTGTTGAGTACAAGAAAGGAATTGTAGAGGACTCCCAGGGCAAGAATCTTACAGCTTTCTGCAAAGAGAAGAAGTTGAATATCCGAATGGTCCAAAAATGGCGGGCAGAATACAATAACCTTAGTCTACATGTGGACAGAGGAAATGCTAAGAAGCACAAGTGTGGTTCAGTTCGGCAACCTTTATTTCCTGAGCTGGAAAGCATAATCTGTGAACAAATTCCTGACAGGAGAGCAAAGGCTTTGGTTGTGTGCAGGGCTGACATTCAGGCATTTTGCCCTTGTAATGGCACCACAGTTCAAAATATCCCCAGAATTCAAAGCATAACAACACTGGCTGGATGGCTTCCTTCAGTGATATGAACTGTCTCTAAGAAAATCAACAACAGTGTCTAAGTTGGAAGATGCAGAAGTTATTAAGCGAGCACTTGCATTCAAGTTCTTTGTTGATGGCATTGACCTTTCTAAATACCAACCTTGCAACATGATTGCTATGGATGTAACTGCAGTGTTTATGGGTCAAGGAGCCCAAACAACAATTGAACAGAGGGGTGCCTCTTCAAACTGCATTCCCTCCACTGGTCACGAAAGTTCATGTGTTACCTGTATTTTTTTTTTTTTTGTGACAGAGCCTCAAGCTGTCCCCCTGAGTAGAGTGCCATGGCATCACGGCTCACAGCAACCTCCAACTCCTGGGCTCAAGTGAGTCTCCTGCCTCAGCCTCCCAAGTAGCTGGGACCACAGGCGCCCGCCACAACACCCGGCTATCTTTTTTTTTTTTTTATTGCAGCCATCATGTTGTTTGGCGGCCCGGGCTGGATTTGAACCCACCACCTTAGGTGTATGTGGCTGGCGTCTTAGCCATTTGAGCCACAGGCGCCGAGCTGTGTTGCCTGTATTTTGGCCCTTCGTCTGGATGGAAAGAAAACTACACCTCTTATGGTCACTAAGGGCAAGAAAGATAAGATCGAACGTGTTTCTGGCATTTATGTTCTTGAAACAGAAAAAGCCTGGTGCACACAAGCAGTTATAAGGAAGTGGCTTGATTTAATGCTGCCACTTGTTTTGCGAGGTGGTCATAGAGGTCTGCTAGTCTGGGATTCAGCCAGTACTCACCAGGCTAAAGACGTGAAGAACTTCCTTGCAGAGAGAAAAATAGATCAAATAATGATTTCTGCAGGAATGACTGCCTATCTGCAGACTCTTGATATTGCAATAAATAAAACATTCAAAGACCATTTGCATATGGAAATTAAGGACTACATTGAAAATAGAATGATAAGAAATCAGCGTGGAAACTTTGTGAAGCCTAACCTGCAAGAGGTCATGATTTGGGTGAAGAATTCATGGAATAAAATCACTGACAGTGTTGTTACCAATGCACTCCAGGCAGGTTACATGGATAAGAGCTGCTCATTTAATGAGGGCTCTATTGCTCGACATGAAAGATTGGGGCCAATGGTTCTAAAGGAAATGGAGTTGCAAGAAATTCAGGATGGAATTCCGGGTCTAGAGAGTTATGGTGATGTTCCAGAAGAAGATGACTTAACTGTATTTGAATAAATGTATATTGTTGTATTATACTTAATAAAAATAAGACATTCCCTGAAAATAAGCCCTTGTGTGTCTTCTTGAGAAAAAATAATACAAGACAGTGTCTTATTTTGGGGGAAACACAGTATCCAGTTTTCCCAGCACCATTTATTGAATAGGGAATCTTTTCTCCAGTGTATGCTTTTGTTTGGTTTACCAAAGATCAGATGGTGATAAGAGGCTGGTTTCATCTCTAGGTTTTCTGTTCTGTTTCATATGTCTATGTCTCTATTTTTGTGCCAGTACCATGCTGTTTTGATTACTGTGAACTTGTAATACAACCTAGTCTGGTAGAGTGATGTCTCCAGCTTTGTTTTTATTACTAAAGAATTGCCTTGGCTATGTGGGTTTTTTCCTGATTCCATATAAAACAAAACTTATTTTTTTCAAGTTCTTCAAAGTATGATGTTGCTATTTTAATGGGGATTGCATTAAATCTGTAGATTGCTTTGGGTAGTATAGACATTTTAACAATGTTGATTCTTCCCAGCCAAGACCATGGTATATTCTTCTATTTGTTAATGTCTCCTGCTGTTTCTTTTCTTAGGATTTCATAATTCTCTTTGTGAAATCCTTCATCTCTTTCGTTAGGTATGTCCCCAGGTATTTAATTTTCTTTAAAGCTACTGTGAAGGGTATTATGTCCTTAATTTGCTTCTCAACTTGACTGTTATTGGTGTATACAGAGAGTACTGATTTGTGGACATTGATTTTATACCTTGAGACGGTTATATTTCTTGATCACTTCTAGGAGTTTTGTGGTTGAGTCCCTGGGGTTTTCTAAGTATAAGATCATATCATCAGCCAAGAGCAAAAGTTGGACCTGCTCTGCCCCCATTTGGATGTCCTTTATTTCCTTCTCTTATCTGATTGTATTGGCTAGAACTTCCAGCACTATGTTGAATAGTAGTGGCGATAAAGGACAACCTTGTCTGGTTCCAGTTCTAATAAGAAATGCTTTCCGTTTTATTCCGCTCAGTATGATATTTGCTGTGGGTTTGTCAGAGATGGCTTCAATCAGTTTAAGAAATGTCCCATCTGGGTGGTACTTATGGCTCAGTGAATAGGGCACTGCCCCCATATACCGAGGGTGGCGGATTCAAACCCCAGCCAGCCCTGGGGGTGGCGCCTATGAAAAAAAGAAAATAAAAACCAGCCCTGGCCAAACTGCAACAAAAAATAGCCGGGCACTGTGGCGGGCGCTGGTAGTCCCAGCTACTCCAAGGCAAGAAAATCACCTAAGCCCAAGAGTTGGAGGTTTCTGTGAGTTGTGACGCCACAGTACCGAGGGCTATGAAGTGAGACTCTGTCTCAAAAAAAAAAAAGTCCCGTCTATGCCTATTTTCTTAAGCGTTCTTGTTAGAAAAGGATACTGAATTTTGCCAAGTGCTTTTTCTGCATGAGAGGATCATATGGTCTTTATTTTTGCTTCTGTTACACTTGAATTACACTTATAGATTTGCATTTGTTAAACCAACCTTGCATCCCTTCTTGATCATGATGTATAATTTTTTTAATGTGTAGCTATATTCTATTTGCTAGGATTTTATTGAGTATTTTTTGCATTGATATTCATTCATGAAATTGGTCTGTAATTCTCTTTTTTAGTTGTGTCCTTTCCTAGTTTTGGTATCAGGGTGATGTTTGCTTTATAAAATATGTTGGGGAAGGTTCCTTCTTTCTCAGTGTTTTGGAATAGCTTCTGCAGTATAGGTACAAGCTCTTCTTTGATGAAAAGATATCATTAGATTTTTGTAGTGATGGTGTCTGTATAACAGATATCAAAGTGTACAGCCAGGAGTCACTTAACAATGGGATACCTTCTCAAAAATGTGTTGTTAGGCAATTTGGTCACTGTGTGAACATCACTGAGTGCACTCAGAAACCTAGATGGTAGTGCCTACTACACACCTAGGCTATATGGTATGGCCTGTTGCTCCCAGGCTACAAACCTGTACAGTACGTGGCTCTACTAAGTACTGTAGGCAGTGGTCACACAGTGGTAAATATTTGCTTATTTAAACATATAGAATAGTAAACATATGATACTATAATCTTATGAGACCACTGTTGTCTATGCAACATATTATTGACCAAAATGTCATTATTTGGCACATGGTTATGGTTGCTCACGATAAATATCTGTGTTAATTAGTATAAATAACTAATTTTTAAAAGCTTCTCAGATATTAAATATTTTTGAAAATAAGCTTTTTTTTAAAAGTATAACTTAGTATAATGTCCTAATCAATTACATTTTTATACAGTATCAACTTATTAGACTAAATTGTTGATTTTTCATTTTTATATATAGCTAAACCATTTACCCAGCTGGTAAAAGATATGCAGCTTCATCGAGAAGACTTTGAAATAATTAAAGTCATTGGAAGAGGCGCTTTTGGTGAGGTAAGACAAAAACTTCATTTTGTTAACTTGCCTACATTGTCAAAAGTTCAACAGTTCCCATTTTACCTTTTCATGGACCTGTACATTGATTTGGGATGAGGTAATTATTGGTATCATTTGGAGAGTTTTTGTTTTTCTTTAGTTTTTAAAAAAATTTTGGGGGGGGGGGATAGGAGTCTCATGATGTTACCCAGGTAGACTTTGTACTCCTGGACTCTTTAACCTGATTCACCTCAGTCTTCATAGTTGGACTACAGGTGGGTGCCATGCCCAGCTGGGTGGTTTTTTCTTTTAACAATAAAATGCATTTAATCAAGTATTATAATTTTGGTTTACTCAGAATTAGTTATAGTACAGCCAATATTTTTTTTCCTAATATATGTTGTGTGATAAGTATAGTACTTTAAATAAAGCTGGGTAGTTCTTTTTTTTTTTTTTTTTGTAGAGACAGAGTCTCACTTTATTGCCCTATTTTATTGGGCACTTTATTGCCTTTATTTATTTAGTAGAGTGCTGTGGCATCACAGCTCACAGCAACCTCCAACTTCTGGGCTTAAGCAATTCTCTCGCTTTAGCCTCCCGAGTAGCTGGGACTACAGGCGCCTGCCACAATGCCCAGCTATTTTTTGGTTGCAGTTCAGCTGGGCCGGATTTGAACCCGCCACCCTCAGCATATGGGGCTGGCGCCCTACTCACTGAGCCACAGGCACCACCCAAGCTGGGTGGTTCTTGATGGAGAAAATCTGAAAAATAGAATGAAGGACAGAAAATAAAATAAACAGAAATCTTGTGACTGATAGGTTAGCCTGAATATTGTTGGAGCCAGAAATAGTTTCTTACAAACATAAATAATAGAAATCCATTTTTAAATTTAATTTTGACATTTTCCTGGCATTTTCTAAAACAATATAAGGAAGATTAAATAACAGCATGATCTGTAACCTGCCTGCCATCAGGACCTGTGCTGTTATGAGTCCATCAGCCTCTGCGTGAGGGAAGAGATGGTATAGCTGCCAGCAAGGGGAGGCAGGATGAGAGGGTGGTTAGGCTCCCTCACAGGTTGTCCAGCTGCTTCAGATGGTGTGGCACTGAGTCATCTGAAGAGCTCTGTTGCTTGAACTGGGACATATATTAATACCTGTGATTAGGTTTGATCTCAAGCTTTCCTTGGCTGGAGAGCTTGGTTGGTTACTGTGGAAAAATCAAACAATAAACTGATCCATGTCACATGGCAATAGTGTTCTGCCTACTGGACATTATTACTACAGAGTGCTATAAAGCGTGAGATCCCATTTGTATATAGGGCATCCATTTTCTAGTGTACAACCATGAAAAGAAAGCAAAGCGGTAATTTAATGAGATCTTCCTCCCTTACGTGCTGTCCTTGTGAGTGATTCTTACCTGAGGAGTTGGGAAGAGGAAGCAGCCAGTGCCCTGGGGTGGCAGGAACTGTGTTCCAAGTTTATCTCAGCACTACCCTGGATCTAGGATTCAACCAGCCAAATTCCACTTGGAGTACGAGGGGATAGAGAGCTTTTTAAATTAAAAAAAAAAAAAAGATAAGAAAATTAATCTTTCTTAAGATTAAGAAAATGCAAAGATCTAAGTGTACAATTTTGAGTTTTGACAAATGTATGTGCCTATGTCACCACACCCCAGTCAGTAGTATTTCTGTGCCCTAGGAAGTTCTCTACTGTCTCTTTGCAGAAGCATCCCCTGCCCTAGACTCTACCCATACCCAGTTAGACTTTCTGATTGCCACCAACAGGGAAGTTTTATTTAAAGGAGCCACAGGAAAGAACTTGAGTTCTACATAAAATTAAAAATCTCTAAGCAGCAAGTAGGTTATTTGATGGTGTGAAGCATGGATGTTGTTCTTTAGCCAGAGGAAAGAGAAAGTCTTAAAATTAAAACAAGCTTGGCACCTGTAGCTCAGTGGTTAGGGCACTGGCCATATACACTGGGGCTGGTGGGTTCATACCTGGCCTGGGCCTGCTAAACAGCAATGACAACTATAACAAAAAAATGGCCAGCCCTTGTGGTGGGCACCTATAGTCCCAGCTACTTGGGAGGCTGAAGCAAGAGAATCTCTTAAGCCCAAGAGTTTGAGGTTGCTGTAAGCTGTGATGCCACTGCACTCTACTGAGGGTGACATAGTGAGACTGTGTCTCAAAAAAAAAATCAAGACCAGATTTCATTCTGTGTGTACTTTGCCTGACTTTCTACCTTGTACCAGGCACCGGGCTCTGGGCAAGCACAGGGCACAGGCCCTGCAGAGCTGTGCAGGCACAGCCTTACCCACCTCAAGTGTGTTAGAAGAGGCAGGAAGAAGCACACCAGGGTAGGCAGCAATTAGGAGGGAAAATGAAAGGATGAGAGAGGAAAACTATTTTGTAAAAATAGTTTGTAGTTGTTTCTAATGGTCTTCTTTGCCAAAGAACTGAATGTAAAACACAGTTTTATGAGTTTCAAAAAAGATAACATTGACCCCCTTTCAGGTTCCTCCCCAATTAAGGGAATGAGTCCTTCTTGGCCAGGCCTTTGCTCCTCTCCCTTCACTCCCTCTCCAGGTTATAGCAACTCTTAAGTGCTCCCCCTGAGCTGTCCCTTGGTATCAACACTGTTGACCATGTCCTTTCAGGAATCCATAGCTAATGTCAGTATCACCCTCTGACCTTCCCCTATTCTTCCAACCTGGTTTTAGCCTTTCTGCCTCTGAAAACACCAAGGAGTGACAGAAGTTAGGATTGTCTTATCAATATTAGGACTAGACATATTCTTCACACATAGTTATAATTGAGTAATTTTTTTAAATGCTAGCCCAGGGGAAGGCAAGGGTCTGCAGTGGAGTACAGATATATGTACCTGCAGCCCCCAAGCAGTAACTTGCAGAGTCTAGAACTGCGCACACCACTGGTGTACACTGAGTGCCGTGAGCATAAGAAATGCACACCTCAAAATTGCAACCCCCACGCAGAGGTGAGAAAAACGTTTCTAGATTATTTAAATAAGATACAGGATATTTAGGGTATTGCCCTTTTGTATATCACAATCGTTTTGAAAATACTTTCTCAATATCTTGGGCACAGCCCAGTCTAGGAAGTTCCTTTGAAGGGTAGTGCCAGAAGTATGCCTGGAGCATCGCAACAGCCAGCAGCTCCCTGCGCCGTATGTGTGTACAACGCTTTCCACCTGCATCAGTGCTCACTTGAACCTTCTAGCTGCTGATTGCACCACTCACATAGCTACTGCTCCAATGGAGAGATGAGAAACAGAGTCCCAGAGTTGTGGGCTGTAATTTCATAGGTGAGCTATGGTAGGCTAGACTTGAGTGCCCCCACCTGACCCAAGGCCTGTGTACCCACCCATTGTGCCCTGTTGTCTCTTTTATTCCTAGAAATGCTTTCAAACTAACAAACTTTGCTTGGAAATGGTTTAAAATTATCAGAATACTTGCATGAAAAGAATGGTTCAGGGAACACCAGTCTAACCCTAGATTTCCTTTTGTTAACATCTTACCTTCTCACTGTATCATTTGTGATTTGCTCTCCTTTGCCGTTCTTACCTCAGTTTTTCCTGAACTCCTGAGAGTAAGTTGCCTGTGTGAAGTGAGGCCCTTTACCCGGTACAGGCACCTTGGAGGTATACTGCAGGCTTAATTCAGATCATCACAATAAAGCAAGCCACATGATCTTTTTTAATTCCTAGTACATGAAGAATTATGTTTATACTATAGTCTATTAAGTGTGCTGAGGCATTATGTCTAAAAAATAATGTGTATACCTTCATTTAAAAATTCTTGATTATTAAAAAATGTTAATGATCATCTGAGCCTTCACAGCATCATATGTTTTACTAGTGAAGGGTATGGCCTCAGTCTTGATGGCTGCTGACGATTCAGGGTTGTGGATGCTGAAGGTTGGGGTAGTCATGGCAGTTTATGAAAATAAAAAAAAATGAAGTTTGCTACGTGGATTAACTCTTCTTTTCACAAAAGATTACTCTGTAGCACATGCTGCTGTTTGACAGCATTTTGCCAACTGTAGAACTTCTTTGAAAATTGGGGTCATTCCTCTTAGACCTTGCCACTGCATTATTAACTAAGCTAATGGAATATCCTGAGTCCAAGTCGGCTCGGCGCCTGTGGCTCAGGTGGGTAAGGTGCCAGCCACATATACCTAAGGTGGCGGGTTCGAATCCAGCCCGGACCCGCCAAACAACAATGACGGCTGCAACCGAAAAAAAAAAAATAGCCGGGCGTTGTGGTGGGTGCCTGTGGTCCTAGCTACTTGGGAGGCTGAGGCAGGAGACTCGCTTGAGCCCAGGAGTTGGAGGTTGCTGTGAGCTGTGAAGCCATGGCACTCTACCCAGGGGCACAGCTTGAGGCTCTGTCTCCAAAAAAAAAAAAAAAAAGATTTGAAAGTCAAAATTTTCCTCCATCGAGGGGCTACAGAACGGATGGTGTATTAGCAGGCATGAAAACGACATTCTTCTCCTCATACATTTCCATCAGAGCTCTTGAGAAAATATTGAATATTTTTAATATTACCACTCCAAGTACATTGTCAAGGAGTGGTAATATTTTGAAAGGAATCTTTTTTTTCTGCCCAAGGTAAGAGAAAATACTTAAAATATTCAGTAAACCATGCTGTAAATAGATATGCCATCATCTAGCCTTTATTGTTCTACAGCATAGTCAGAATAGATTTAGCATCATTCTTAAGGACCCTAGGATTTTCAGAATGGTAAATGAGCAGTGGCTTCAGTGTAAAGTCACCAGCCTGCATTCACCCCTAACAGCTTGCTCTTCAGAGCCAGAAATTGACTTTTCACTAGTTTGCGTGTTCTAGACGGCATCTTCCAATATAAGGGTGTTTCATCTACATTGAAAATCTGTTGTTTAGTGTAGCCATCCATCAGTTATTCTTAGCTAGATCTTCTAGACAACTTCCTGTGGTTTTATTTATCAGCATTTGCTGCTTCATCTTGCCGTTTTATGTTACAGAGATGGCTTTTTTTCCTAAACCTCATGAGCCAACCTCTGCTAGCTTCCAACTTTTCTTCTGCAGTTTCCTCACCTCTCCAGCCTTCATAGAACTGAAAAGAGTTAGGGCTTAAGGAAAGGTTGGTTGATTGTTTATCAGACCACTCACACTATCTTCATATCAGCAATAAAGCTGTTTCATTAATGTGTTCACTGGAGTAGCTCTTTTATTTTCCTTTAGGAACTCTTTTTTTCTTTTTCTTTGTTTTGTTTATCTATAAAGGTTTAATTGTGCACAAAGGGGAGGGCATACAGTCCTTCTTGGCAGCTGATTTTCTCATGGCTTCCAGGACATTGGTCAGCCCCTCCCAGTTCCTCTTGGTACAGATGTGTGTTCCCACCCTTTTCTTTTTTTCCATGGTACAAAAGTATTTAATAAGCAACACATCAGTACAGAAAAACACATTGCTTACATAGTTCATCCTTTAAAACCAGAATACTCCATGAAAAATCAGTACAGAATCTTTTTACTTTAAAAAAAAAAAAATCAAGGTACTCACTGGAATTGAATTACTATGTTTTTTCTTCTTTCTAGAGATGTGACACACGTTTTCTGATAAGTAACATTTTTCCAGGCATTGTGTTAAACCAGAGAAGACAGAGGACCAGGAAAACTGCTTATGACCCCCTACCCATGCTGAACTTGACCACCATCTTGGAGGTTGAGAGATTCTGACAGAAAGAAACTTGAGTCTCTACCTACCCAATAGAAAACCTAACAAACTGGTTTACACAGAAAGGATTTTTAGCAGACATGCACAAACACATTTAACATGCTATAAAACAGGATATCTTTTAGTCATTTTCTAGCACATAGCATACATTCATCAGTGCCCAGTAAAATAAGAATGAATGCCAATATAGTATTTTTGCCTACATACATATAGCACAAACAACTAAGCACACAACATATACTACTTTGATCTTTAAGTGGGTAATCATAGAAGTTCCAAGATCATATCCATTAGGTTGGCCTGAGTATTTCATCTATAAAAATGTTTTTTAAAAAATAATGCTTAAAAGAGACTTCTAGAAACGGTGGGACTACGTCAGGACCAGCAGAAGATAGTGATACAAGGACTACAAATGTTAAGATTGGGAGTTGATTTTCATAGGTACCTTTTAGGTAAAGAACATCTCTTTCAGTTAATTCCTATAGCCAGGGCAAGCTATGATCATAGGAGATTCAGAAATCTCAAGATGGGCAGCTACCTTTAATAACAGCCTAAATAAATACTCAAAAACCCCATTGATGCTAAAGGACTGAAACTTTGACCCATGTGAAAAAGAACTGTGAATGCACAAAAAAAAATTCATGTAAAGTTTGCTGGGACAAATAGGGTTCGTAATAGTAGGTTATTCCATGCTGTTTACATACCAACACATGCTGGGGAAGGGGCTTCCGGGTGGAATGCCTGAAGTGAAGTCTGATTCAGAAGCACCTGTGTGCTTTTATTTATCCATTTATTTATTTTTTAGAGACAGAATCTCACTTTGTCGCCCTTGGTAGAGTGCTGTAGCTCCACAGCTCACAGTAACCTCCAACTCCTGGGCTTAGGCGATTCTCTTGCCTCAGCCTCCCAAATAGCTGGGGCTACAGGTGCCCGCCATGATGCCCGGCTATTTTTTGTTGCAGTTTGGCTGGGGCCAGGCTTGAACCCGCCACCCTTAGTATATGGGGCTGGTACCCTACTCACTGAACTACAGGTGCCGCCTTTTATTTTTATTTTTTGAGACAGTCTCACTTTGTCACCCTCCATAGAATGCTGTGGTATCACAACTCACAGCAACCTCAAACTCTTGGGCACAGTGATTCTCTTGCCTCAGCCTCCCAAGTAGCTGGGACTACAGGTGCCCACCACAATGCCTAGCTATATATATGTTTTTTTAAGAGACAAGGTCTCACTCTGGCTCAGGCTGGTCTTGAACATGTGAGCTTAGGCAGTCCACCCGCCCTGGCCTCCTAGAGTGGTAGGATTACAGGTGTGAGCCACCGTGCCCTGCCAATGCTGATACCTGGCCAGCCATGATGGCTCACACCTATAATCCTAGCACTCTGGAAGGCTGAGCTGGGTGCATCACCTGAGCTCAGGAGTTTGAGACAAGACTAAATAAGAGTGAGACCCTGTCTCTTCTAAAAATAGAAAAACTAGTCAGGCACTGCGGCAGACACCTATAGTTCCAACTACTCAGGAGGCGGAGGCAAGTGGATTGCTCAAGCCCAAGAGTTTGAGGTTGATGTGAGCTATGATGCCACAGCACTCTCTACCAGGGGCAACAGAGTAAGACTCTGTGTCAAAAATAAAAAAGAAAAATAAATAAAAAGGGAGTTTTTTTTTAATGCTGATATCTCACCTATATCATAGCTAATTTCCAGGAAGAAATAGATACTCCCATTGCAGTAATAAAGGGTGTGCCCCTATTTTACACCTAGAAGAGCTAACTAAGCTTTTATTTAGGTACTATTTGTTTTTAATTTATTCACAATGTTATTGATTTCTAAGACCATAATTAATACACAGTAGCTCAAGTGTGACTAAAGAAACCGCCACTACAGGGAACTTTGAGGGTGGCTATGAGGGAGGTTGCCGGCTGGAGAGAGTTGATAGGGAGCCCTGTGATGGAGGACAGATGCCCTGACCCTCAGCAGGCTCTGGGATTACAGTGGGGCATGTTCACTGTGGAACCCATATCATCACCAAGGGAAGACTATATTTAATTGAGACTGTCATTATAATGTATATGTCATATGTAATGTATGTCTTTTAAAGCCTGTGTCTAAAGAGTGTCCAAAGCCTCAAATTCCATATCTGTAAAATGTAGAATTAAAAAAAATCTCATCACCTAGGATTGTTGTGAGGATTAAATGAGAGTACAGATAAATTGTTTTGCATGGTTACTGCCACCTAGGAAGTGGTCAGTGATATTAGCTCTCACGAGTACTTGATGGTGTCATTTATATGATATTTAGAAAGACGGGGAAGTAAATAATGCTATTTAGGAACTCTTTGTTCCATGTCTGCTGCATGCCGTTGGCAGCCAAAAAGTACAGAAGCTACCATCACTGCCATTGAGTGGTGTACAGTGCCATAGTAGGAACTTGGGCAGAATGAATGATTGGGGTAGAATGTGCCAGACATGGTGCAGATGTCATGACAAGTGTAGGTAGTGATGGAAGTGCTCTTTCAGGATTTGGCAGAAGACTTCCTGAAAGAGGTGGTACTTGGAATTATGCCTTGAAGTACATGGCCAACAGCTAACATGTACTCATATCCCATGACTGAGTTGGTCCTCACACCTGTCTCAGAAGGCCAGTCCTGTATCTTAATCCTCTTTGTAGAAACTGAGGCACAAAGAGGTGAATTTGCTGAAGTTACTCTCCAGAGCTCATGTAGTCACTCCCCATGAAGAAAAGATTCTAGATACCAGAATGGTGGGCGCCAAAGTAGAAATAAGAGTTCTGGCGTTAGGAGGGCAAGTGGGATGAGCACGGGGTGGGGCCTTGGAGACAGTAATGAGTTTTAAAAGGTGAGCTTAAAAAAATGTTTTTGATAACATATTTGTATGTATTTATGGGCTACATGTGATACTTTATTACATGCATAAAATGTGTTATGTCAATTCAGGGTGTCCCTCACCTCATGCATGTGTCATTTCCATGTGTGAAAACATTTCAGGTCCTTCCTTCAAACTGTTTTGAGATGTACAGTCCACTCTACTGTGCCATCAAACATTTGAACTGTTCTTCTTTTTTGTCTTAAATGAAAATCTCCAGACATAACCCAAAGTAGAGGACAGTGAGCCCCTGTGTGCCCATCACTCAGTACTGAAGTTTCTTTTTGTTTGTTTGTTTTTTTTGAGACAGAGCTTCAAGCTATCCCCTTGGGTAGAGTGCCATGGCATCACGCTCACAGCAACCTCCAACTCCTGGGCTCAAGCGAGTCTCTTGCCTCAGCCTCCCAAGTAGCTGGGACTACAGGCACCCGCCACAACGCCTGGCCAGTTTTTGGTTGCAGCCATCATTGTTGTTTGGTGGGCCCGGGCTGGGGATTCGAACCCGCCACCTTAGGTGTATGTGGCTGGCGCCTTAGCAGCTTGAGCCACAGGTGCCGAGCCAGTACTGAAGTTTTTGAATGAGAGAGTGGTATCATTCAAGTTGCAGGGGAGTTAAAAATCAAATTTCAATACATTAAAAGGCAAATCTTTATGTAGAAAACTTTTCTTTTTGTTTTTTAATTATTTTTTATTAAATCATAACTTTGTACATTAATGCATTTATGGGGTTCAGGTTACTGCTTCGATATACAATGTGAAATGTTTACAGTGAACTAAGTAACACATCTATCACAATTATACTCATTTCTTAATAGACTTTACATTTCCTTCACAGCTCATCTCCTAAGCTTCCCAGGAGATTAAGATGATCAAGATTTTTTTACTATAGTTACGTTAAAATGTGCCAGCCTTTTGTTCCATCAACTAAAGTTTTGTTACATTCACATTTGTAATCCAGGTTGCTGTTGTCAAAATGAAGAACACTGAGCGGATTTATGCCATGAAAATCCTCAATAAGTGGGAGATGCTTAAAAGAGCAGAGGTAAGTATGGAGTATTAAAAAATAAATAAAATGGGGTTTTGTGTGAGCAAAAAGTGGCAGTGAAGCCCAGCAGGGTAAAAACTAGTCATCTCACAAACCTGGGACTGCCTTTCTTGCCGGAGTGAGCTGCTGTTTGTCAGTAAGGTCCCAGTGTCCTTGTGGGTATCTGCTACTCTCCTTATTGGTGTTTACTCATTTACCAGACACCGTGTTGGAGAGGACACCCTCAAGTATATTGGCCAGCGTTTTGTTTACTGTAAAGGCATATTAAGACCTTCATGGATGTTTTAAGCATTTATTGAAGTTCTCCTCCATATGTAAAAGGAATTATGAGTTTAGAGCCTGCTTACATACAGAAATGTTTTTATATTCCCACTTAGAGAGAGAGTAAAGATTATAAATACAAGTCGATTACTTTGCTTAGCGGTCTTGGATCCGCTTTTTCTTAGTTCAGTGTCAGTCTTTCTAGTGGCTGTTTTATTCCCCTGACCCTGTCTCTGCAGTCCCAAGCTTAGTTTCTGGTCTCCCTAGTACTTATCTGAGAGAGGACTGGCCTGCTGGTGATCCCAGTCTCTGCCTCTGGCCATCTCTAGTTTCCATCCTCACTCACGCTCTGTCTTCCCTTCTGCCTCGGAGCCAAGTACCCTTCCTGGCCAGTTCCTTGCTGCTTCATCCTTTCAGATCTGCTTCATTTCTCTCAGCTGACTCCCTCCTCTGCCAGAAGGCTCTTAGTTCTTGTGGCAGTGGCTTGTAAGCACCCTGTGTCTCTCAGACCTGTCTGAGCCAGGTCTGCACTGGCGCCACTGTGGCTGCTCTCCAGGACTGCTTGTCCTTGCAGCCAGGCACTTTCTTCTAGAGATGAACACCTCCAGATATAACCACCTCTTCCCTTTGGAAAGTCTTTCTTTGGTTTGTAGCTTTATCCTATAATTCACACCCTCCTGGAAATTTTAGATGACACTTTCATCTTTCATTCTAGAATTCTTACAGCTGCTACACTGGGCAGATAATGTAATTGTTAATTCAGGTCAATCTCTCCTGAGCTCCATCCAGGCTTTATTTATTTATTTGTTTGTGACAGGGTCTTGCTCTGTTGCCCAGGCTAGAGTACAGTGACAGCATCATAGCTCACTGCATCTTTAAAATCCTCAAACTCAAGTGATCCTCCTGCCTCAGCCTCCCGAGTAGCCAGGACTAAGACATGTACCACTATGCCTGGCTAATTTTTCTCTTTTTTTTTTTTTTTTTTTTAGAAATGAGGTCTTACTTTTACATAGGCTGGTCTCAATTCCTGGCCTCAAGTAGTCTTCCCACCTGGGCCTCCCAAAGTGCTAGGATTATAGGCATGAGCCACCTCACCCAGCCAATCAGGATTTCAGGATTTTGTTAACTTGGTAGGCTTTCTCATTTCAGCATCCCTCTGGCACCTCAAAGTCATGTATGACCTGTTCCTTTTCCTAATCCATACTCATTTCCTCTTTCTGTATTGTGGCACCTAGCACAAAGTCTTATGCTCCTTTATTGTTCAACAAATGAATGTTGGCTAACAAGTTATCACCATTCTACAGTCACCTGGACTCAAAATGTTGGTGGCCAGGCAGTGCCTGTGGCTCAAAGGAGTCGAGCACCTCCACATATACCAGTGGTGGTGGGGTTTTGGCTCCGGCAAAAAAAAAAAAAAAAGTTGATGGCCATGACTGCTTCAACCATTTAGTTTCACAGCCCTCAAGTTGCACACAGTCTTTCCTCCTTCCTTCTCTTTTTGCCTTGGTGCTTTTCCTCTCCATCCTCACTCCATCTTACCTCATGCTTCTTCCAGACCCTATCCGCAGACTCTCTAACCCCTAGACCAGCAGCCCTAACACCCCTACTAGAACTACAGCAACTTGAGAACATCACTGAGGCAATTTTTTGATGGGGGAAAAAAGTAGCCACTGTTACATAAAAGTTGTGGATGTATAAGGTGTTTGGTATTTACCAAAATGTCATGGTAAGTAAGTAAATTTTGAGAGTGAATATTGTTGATTTAATTTCAGTCTGGCAACACAGATCCATTATAATTGGCATACTCAGAGAAGTCCAAGAATGTCTGCTAGTCATGATGATTTTCCTAGATTACGTACAATGGGGTATACATATGTGTGTGATTTATATAAAAATATATATTGTTATATATAATGCTAGTTGTAAATAATTTCTTTTTATTGTTAATAGATTTATTTTAAATTTTACAACATTGACTTGTAAAAAAATATTTTTAAAGCATGAATTAAATGAGATCAGGCAGTAGAACACTTAGTAGATCACTAAGCAGTGTAAGTTCATAGCTTTTAGGCCAGACCGGGTCAAAAATCTGGCCCTTAAGTGGGCCCTTGTAGTTGGTGTGGCCCTTGGCAAAGGGAGTCCACTGACTCCAGACCTGTTTATCTCTGCACATCTGGACCTTAGAAGCTGATTGTTAACCACTCCTTGTATTTTAATGAGTAGAATTAGGATATATCTACCACAACCATTTTGTTATGAAAGGAAACTCCTTTAAAATTTAGAAAAGAAAACCTTGTGGAAAAAAATGAACTACTAAGGTTGCTATGAGACTTTTTTTTTTCTTTTTTGAGGCAGAGTTTCACTCTGTTGCCCTGGGTAGAGTGCTGTGGCATCATAGCTCACAGCAACCTCAAACTCCTGGACTCAAGAGATACTCTTGCTTCAGCCTCCTGAGTAGCTGAGAGGACAGGCACTGCCTCAGTGCCTGGCTAGTTTTTCTATTTTTAGTAGAAATGGAGTTTCCCTCTTGCTCGGGCTAGTCTGGAACTCCTAAGCTCAGGAGATCCACCTGCCTCTACCTCCCAGAATGTTAGGATTATAGGCGTGAGCCATGGTGCATGGCTGGCTATGAGTGGGTGTGACTTGGGCTCCAGTACCTTGCCAGCTGGCCTCTGTGATTGTATTTTTTTTAAGGCCTCCCCCCATTACCTGGTATGTTTGTACTGCCAGGAGCCCTAAGACTCTTGTTTGGTGATGTTTCACTTAAATATAAGAAAGAGTTTAAATCTTGTTATATTATATGCTCAATAAAGAAGAAATTTTATTATAATTATGCCAAAGACTAGATCTTTTGAATAGAAGGTGCAACCTATGTGTTCAGGTTCACTTTTTTTTTAAACTATAGCAGCCTAAAAGGTAGCCTTTTACAAAACCATATGCTCCCGGCATAGGTCTCCATAGTAAAATCCTGTTTTGATCATATTCATGAGTGTACTTTGAATAAATCACGATTCCTGAGAATAACCGACTTGCTCAGTATACAGATGTGTGTACTCCCCTTCAGCTGCCAGGCTGCTCTGCAGCAGGTAGATATTCGGGGGCAGGGACCTAGGGCACCCTGAGGAGGATAATCTGGTTGGAAAGTCAGGCAGCGGTGGATAGAGGAGCCTAGTCAAGCATCGCTCACTGGAATCCAACTCGAAGATGGAGCAGATCTGAGTGTTGGGCATAGAAATGTCATGCTGGGGAAAGGGTGGTGGTGCATGTGCATTCTCAGCAGCCCCAGGTCTTGCTTAGAAGAGGAAAAGAAGAGAGGTAGCTCAGCCTCAGTACTAAAGAGGTCTGGGGAGGGTGTTTGGCTCCCAGTTAGGTCAGGGATTGTCTCTGCGCATCCTCCTCTGGAAGGAGGGGGATACTGTCTCTGCAGCCTGTTGCAGCAGGGACTCTAACATGAAGAATGTATTTTCTGGGACATCTCCTCAGCACAGACTGATGTTTCCTTCTACTTTACAGACTGCTTGCTTCCGAGAAGAGCGTGATGTGCTAGTGAACGGGGACTGCCAGTGGATCACTGCATTGCACTATGCCTTTCAGGATGAAAATTACCTGGTATGTTTGTACTGCCAGGTGCCCAAAGAGTCTTACTTGATGATATTTCACTTAAGTTTTTGGATTCCTTTGTGCTACCACTTAAAAGTAAAGCAATTTGGAACTGACCTTTTAAAAATGTATATTGGAGCCGGGTCCAATGGCTCATGCCTATAATCCCAGCACTTGGGAGGCTGAGGTGGGTAGATTGGCTGAGTTCATGAGTTAGAGACCAGCCTAAGCAAGAGCAAGACCCTATCTCTACAAAATAGCTGGGCATTGTGGTGGGTTCCTATAATCCCAGCTACTTGGGAGGCTAAGGCAAGAGAATGGCCAAAACCCAAGAGTTTGAGGTTGCTGTGAGCTAAGATGCCAGGGTACTCTTTCAAGAGTGACTAAGTGAGACTCTGTCTCAAAAAAAAAAAAAAAGATATATATTGGACAGGGCATAGTGGCTCATGCCTGTAATCCTAGCACTCTGGGAGGCCAAGGTGGGTGGATCACTTGAGTTCAGCAGTTTAGGACCAGCCTGAGCAATGGCAAGACCCCATCTCTACTAAAAACAGAAAAACTGAGGCAAGAGGCTCTCGAGCAAAAGAACTTGAGATTGCTGTGAGCAATAATGCCATGACACTCTAGTTAGGGCACCAGAGTGAGACTCTGTCTCAAAAAATAAAGAAATAAAAAAATACATATATTAGACTAGATAAAATGGAGGGGATTATTTTAGTGTAATAATTGTCAAGTAGATTTTTTTTAAATAGACTTATGAAAGAATATATTAAATTTTTCTTTGCATTAGATACCTGATTACTTTATTCACTGGGTTTATTACATTTAAATAAACCTGGGGTGGGGGGATGGGAGGGACTGGGGGGGGGGACAGGAGGGACAGGAGGTATTTCACTCCTGTAATTGTAGCACCCGGAGGCCGAGGAAGATGAATTGCCTGAGCTCAGGAGCAGCTCAGGAATTCGAGACCAGCCTGAGCAAGAGCAAGACCCTGTCTCTACTAAAAACAGAAAAAAGAAATCAGAAAAAAAATAGCTAGGCGTTGTGGTGGGTGCCATGGTGGGTGCCGTGGTGGGCGCCTGTTAGCTCCTACAGAGGCTGAAACAAGAGGATCACTTGTGCCCAGGAGTTTGAGGTTGCTATGAACTATGATGACACTATGGTATGCTATCCAGGGCAGCAGAGTGAGACTCTGTCTCAAAATAAATAATAAATAAACAAGCAGACTGGGAGTTTGAAACATTTTCAATCTTGAATTAAATATAAGAACAGGAAATCTGCTATAGGGATTTACACAGGTCCAGCTCTACAAATGCCTTAGGCTGATTGTAGTCCCAGCAGTAGAGCAGCCACTCTAGGAGGTGTCTAACATAGTTTTTAGGTTGACTTGGTTTCCATGTTTCTATCATCTGTTTTCTGCCTTTAGCAGAACTAACGTCAGTGCTGAGTAATCAGTGTTGTGATCCACACGTGTAGATTTGAGCATGGACACCTTGTAAAATGCTTACAGGACAGCTAACATAGATGTGAGGAAACTAGACCTTTGGTCTCAAGCACTAAGTGACTCTTAAGATGCTCTGTTCAAGACTTTTTATTCCTCAAATGACTTTTCCAGATTTACTAAAACCTAAAAGTGCCCACCCCAAGGAGCTCTGGGTGAATGGGGCCTGTGCAGACTTCAGAGAAGCAGATCTGGGCTTTTCTCTTCTCTAGCTCCCTCCAGCTGGCACTGTTTCTGCAGTAGCATTAGCAACAGGGGTATAAATTGCTCTTGTCATCACCACAGCCTCAGAGCAGAGACTCTAGGTGGTTTTCTGTTTCCCTAACAGCTAATTTGCATGTTCACACTGAGGCCCCCTGGTTATGTGCTTCATTGGCTCACAAGAAACAGAATGATGTAGTATTTTTTTTATTCATTGTAAAATAATCTCCCAAACATCAAAGAAATCCCTGAAATTGGAACATCTGGGATTAGGTAAAATGGTATGTTGTACTCTTTTAGAATTTGTTTCAGCAAAGGGGCAGCTGGTATTGACTGAGCACTTAAGATGTTAGGCCCAGGTGTTAGCTCAGTCATTCTGCCCAGTGACCCAGGGAGTTAGGCATTCATCATCATCACCATTTCCTAAATGGGGTATCTGGGGCACAGGAAGGTGAGGTTACTTGCCCAAGGTGAGTGCATAGATGATGACAGTTGTACCAGGTCCTAACCCCTACCTCTCTGGAAGGCAGCTGAGTCCAAATGCTCTGGGGCTGTCTCCCTTACTTAAGTAAGTAAACCCCTTACTTCCTGGGTCAGTGTCCCTCCTTTGAGGAACCAGGTGGACTGTCTCCAGTCATTTCCTCTTTGGATAAGAACTGAATGGCATTTCCAAGTGGTACTAGGCAACATGGATCTATACAGAGGAAGACAATGATTTTGTTTTGTTTCTAATATTTCCAATACCAGTATATTATGCTGATGTCTGAAATGTTGGGCATTGCCAAGTTTATTCTAAGTTAAGATGTGTAAATTGGGAATCCCAGTGAAGATGCTGCTGCATTGAGGGTTTGTTTTTTTTTTTTTTGCAGTTTTTGGCTGGGGCTGGGTTTGAACCCACCACCTCCAGCATATGGGGCCGCTGCCCTACTCCCTTGAGTCTCAGGCACCGCCATACATTGAGTTTTTAGAGTTGCCCAGTTAGAAGTACCATGAAAACCAAGGATGAGAGAAAAGCAAGGGCTCCAAAGTTTTCCAGTATGTGACCATGGGTCTAGTTCCTGGGGCCACAGACCTGCCACTTGTGGGCAGGTACATTTAAGCAGGTTCTTGCTCTCTAGGTGGTCATAAGGAAAGCAGGAAGCAGGTGTGGAAAGCATGCAGCTGAGCATGAAATCACACTGGGGTCAGGTGTCTCACACGGCCCCTCTGGCTCCCACAGAGCTGGTTCATGTCACAGCTTCTGTTATAGGTATCTGACTTGGAGTTTGATAAAAACTAAACCTGTTTCACTACTAACTAAAAGTGTATTGCATTATTGACTTAACTCAGAATCCTGTGTTATACCTCTTACGACAGAGTAAAGAACTGGTATAGTTCTTATTCCAGAAATAAGTTTTTACTTGTCTACTGTACAAGCTCTTGCAGTTTACTCTTCTTATAAACTTGTTTTCCTGGTGATCATCAATCAGATTTAGCTGTTTTCTTTTTAGATTTCTAGGTAGACAAGGAAACAGTTGGTGCGTGACTCATTTCTGGGACTTCTTCAGGGGCATAAGATCTTGATGGTTCATTCATCTCATCTGCTGTCACTACTCAGGACTCTGTCAGCAGCTTCTGCAGCCTCTCCCTCCAGAGTGTCTCCAGGGCCCATCACTGTCTTCACTCCCCATACCTCTCCGTGCATTGCCCTCTCACCTTCAGGGCTGCGTCGACTCTGCCTTGTCAGAGAAAGTCTTTGAACATATTTGGATTGTGTTGCCCTACTGCTCTTAAGAGTGAAACCACAGTCCCCACCATGTCCAGGGCTCCACTCATTAGTCTCCAGCCCGTCATCCCTTCCCATCCCTCCACCATTCCATGTTCTTCCCACCTCTGTACATGTACCCTCTGTCAGGAGCATGACCCCGACTACCTTTCAGGCCATAGCTTAGCATTCATCTGGGTCTAACCACAGCAATGGGTGGCATGTGGCCCTCCCCACACTTAGTGCTTTCTGGTCTTTGCACTTGCCATGGTCTCTGCACACAGTGTGAGGTCCTCTGAGCAGGGACCTTGCTCACACAGTGTCCTCATCACCCAAAGGGGTGCCAAGGGAATCACTGTTGTGAGAAGGAGTGGGTGAATATCCACTGAGAGTGTTCTGAATGGCAGGAGTTAGACAAGAGGTGGGAGGGACAGAGAATGGTTAGCATAAGACTCCTGCCCTGAGAGTCAGTCAATTGGAAGTGACACAGCAGTGCCTGAGCTGAGATAGAGAGACCTGAGGAGGGGATGGTGGAAGAGACTCTTGTAAGCAAGATGAGACCATTGCTAATAAAGGTCCTGTTTGAGAACAGGGACCTAAAATGAAGGCTTCCCTCATTTCCTCGGTTCTAGCCAAGGCCTACCGCCTTCCTGAGATAAGCCCACTGACATGTTGGTTCCCTTTCTTAAGAGACACTGCAGCGTTGGGTTGCAAGTGACAGGCACTGGAGTCTGCCTGCTTGGGTCTGTCCTTGCTTTGTTGCTCACTGCTGACTCTGAGCATGTCATCAGGCCTCCTGTGTGAACTGTGGGGGGTGAGTGGCACTGATGTTAACAATACAGCACTGAGCCCCCTTCCTACAGCCTGAAGGTCCCAACTCAGTAGCTGCACACTGACTGGTAGCTGTTGTTATTGTTAGGTTCACCATAAATATGACAGGATTATTCTCTGGTTACGTAAACAAGGTATTTCTTCCCTGTGTTGATTAGTTATAAAGTTAGCTATTCAGACCAGAACATTCGTGTCTTGAAAGGAAATTAGTACCAAGGAAGGTGATTCCTATGAGGCTGTGACTGCCTGTTTCTTTTTTTCTTTTTTTTTTTAATCAAATCATAAACACATAGATCATGTATACATTAATGCATTTATGCGGTACAATGTGCTGATTTCATATAGAATTAGGAGCATTTACATCAGACTGGTTAATATATACCTCATCTCATTTCCTAAATTATTGTGTTTAAGACATTTATACTCTATACTTAATAGATCCGACATGTAACCTTGCATTATGCACCATAGGTGTGAGGTGTGATCCCACCATTCACCCTCCCTCAATCTGACCTCCCCACTCCCCTACTAACCCCCCTCCTCCCTCCTTCATCCTGTGTCATAGTTGTGATCTATTCTTCATATGAAAGTATGAGTGATTATAAATGGTTTCATAATAGTACTGAGAACATTGGATATTTTTTTTTCCATTCTTGAGATACTTTGCTAAGTAGGCTATGTTCTAGCTCTATCCATGTAAACATAAAAGAGGTAAAGTCTCCATCTTTTTTAAGACTGTATAATATTCCATGGTATACATATACCACAATTTGTTAATCCATTCATGGGTCAGTGGGTATTTGGGCTTCTTCCATGACTTGGCTATTATGAATTGAGCTGCAATGAACAATCTGGTGCAAATATCTTTGTTATAAAGTGAATTTTGGTCTTTTGGATATATACCTAGTAGAGGAATTGCACGATCAAATGGCAGGTCTACTTTTAGATCCCTGAGTATTCTCCATATTTCTTTCCAAAAGTGACGTATTAGTTTGTACCCCTACCAGCAGTGCAGAAGTGTTTCCTTTTCTCCACATCCACACCAACATCTGTAGTTTTGGGATTTTGTTATGTGAGCCACTCTTACTAGAGTTAGATGATATCTCAAAGTTGTTTTGATTTGCATTTCTCTGATGATTTAAAGGTGATGAGCATTTTTTCATGTGTCTGTAGGCCATGTGCCTATCTTCTTCAGAGAAGCTTCTGTTCAAGTCCCTTGCCACAATGAAATGGGATTACTTATTCTTTTCTTATTAATAAGTTTGAGTGCTTTGTGGACTCTGGTTATCAAACCTTTGTCAGAAGCATAACCTGCAAATATCCTCTCCCATTCTGAGGGCTATCTGCTTGCTTTACTTACTGTGCTCTTGGCTGTGCAGAAGGCTTTTAGTTTGATCAGATCCCAGTAATGTATTTTTGGTGTAGCTTCAATTGCCCCCCGGGGGGGGGGGGGAGGTTTCCTCCTCATAAAGTATTCTCCCAGGCCAATTTCTTCAAGTGGAAAACACTTATATTCTTAAAAACATTGGGTAAATTCACCCTATAAGAACTTTGAC
This sequence comes from Galago senegalensis, assembly GCA_963575145.1. Lineage (NCBI taxonomy): Eukaryota > Metazoa > Chordata > Mammalia > Primates > Galagidae > Galago > Galago senegalensis. Next base: position 26 of record CAUYTI010050410.1, on the reverse strand, counting down.
CCCAGACTTCTATAACTGGTCTTCTC
>CAUYTI010050404.1:0-10551 GCA_963575145.1 Galago senegalensis | reverse complement strand
GGTTTGCCCTGCCCTATGTGCCTTCCCTGTGCACAACACCTGTGGGCATCAACAAAAACCTGTTGACCCCACACAGGGGAATCGCCACAAAAATGGGCAGAACAAGAGGACCTCACCAGTGCATAAGGACACGTCTATATTATTATTAAACATACGTACCTAAAACATTTTATCCTTCATTATTTCCTTAGACACATTCTCCCATTCAAGAACTAACCAGGCCCGGCCTTGCTGAGCTTCCAACATCAGAGGAGATCGGGCACATTCAGGGTGGTGGAGCCACAGACTCGGTAGACAAATTCTTAGATCAAAAGAGGTTTACATCTGAAAAGGTTTGGTACACATTACCATATTTCCCTCCAGGTAATTCTCATGCGCACCAGCCGGGGTAAACGTACCTCGTTTCTCGGTCCTCAGCTCTGAGAGTCAAAATGATACGCTGGAAACGTACAAGTTCTGGATTATGTTTTCTTCAACCTAACTAGGGGCACGTGGTAGAATTAGTTCAGTAATCAAACCATTTCCTTATGAATTAAGTGTTTATTAAGTGCCATTGCTTGGCAAGGAGAACACGGCTCAACAGAGATGGGTTTTGTTCTGTGAGGCTGTTATTTTAAAAGTACAGTGTGTCCCCAAAATCACTGCTAATGGCATTACACATAGGGGAAAGTGGGAAATTGTAGCTGAATATACCTGTATTTCCAAACTTTTCATTATAAAATTTTACAAAATATTTACCAAGTATTTTCCAAGTATTTTCCATTCACCTCTTTGTGAAATTTTGTAATGAAATCGAGTATTTCGTAAATAGAAAGTACATCAAGCTATAATTTCCCATTTCCTCCCTATGTTTACAATCAACCTTTAAGATACTCTGCGTTCATAGAACCAAAGGCCTGCTATGGTGAATGCCCTTCATATCGGTAGCTCGTTTTCCTTTGATAACTAGTTTAGTTTTCTGCGACAGGCCAGAGTCATTCAAAACCAAGTTGAATGGATCAAGCAAAGATACGATGAACTTGAGAGATGAACTTGTAAATTGAAAACATCGCCCGACGATATAAGTAAAGAGCTTGCTTCTTGTATATTTCATGGACTGTCTCAGAAAACAGTCTTAACAATTGGTCAACATTTTTTGGAGAGAAAGCCAGTCCCTGCTACAGGTCCCAGAAGTTGTCTTTGATTTTTATGGTTCCCACAAGTCATTTTCTTGGGATTTTTATTAAGAACTCCAGGTATGTCTGCAGGCATCTCTCAGCACACACCTGCCCAGAGATGGCATCACATACTCTGGGCCTTTGTAGTTAGTCTTGGCAGGAAAAAAAAATCAGGAAAAGGGTTTCAGGATATATAGACAGATAAATATTAAAAAATACATGCATAAACTATAACTATCACACAGCTATATACATCTACTTTGTTCTTTTTTACTGAGTCCTATTATTCTAGAATTTTTCTACTTTTAAATAGAAGTGCTGAACTTTTCACAATAGCAAAGATATAGAATCAACCTAAGCAGTCATCAGTGATGACCAGATGGCATACAATGAAATATTATTTAGCCATGAAAAGAATGAAATTATGTCTTTTGCAGCAACTTAGATGGAAGTGGAAGCCATTATCTTCAGTGACACAACTCAGACACAGAAACTCAAATACCACGCATTCACACTTCCACATGGGCCCTAAATCATGGGCACGTGTGGACACAGAGTGTGGCGTGATGGAGACACTGAAGACCCAGGAGGGTGGGACGGGGGTGAGGAATGAGAAATTAGGGGGCAACATACACTGTTCAGGTGATGGAAACAGTAAAGGGCCAGTCGTCCCCACTGCCCAGCATGATCCATGTAAAAACACTGGACTTTAACCCCTCACACATTTACTAAAGTTAAAAAAAAATAAAAAGAAATGCCCAATATTAGCAAAAATTTTAGGCCCCCAAATAATCACAGATTTCTAGGATTCTGTTCCCCCTCCAATATATAATAAGAGAATGTGGAAGGAGTGGTAACAAAGGAGTGATGGAGAATTCACATCTTCATTTTTTATATCTTGTTCATTTTAGTTAAATTCTTGTGTCATGAATATAAAGTGCTAGGTTTCCCGTAGTTGTTTAGGTCGATGAACAGAAGAATGTATAGTGCACCCAGGTAGAAAAAAACTTTGAAGAAAGTTGTTTTTCTTTCCTAAATGGCTCTGTGTAACATGGATATACCCACTATGGCCTCCTCAATGGCCACAGACAGTCCTGGGGGGAACTTTTAGTCTGGATGTTGACTACAGATAACAGAAGGATCCAGAACAGAACCCTCACTATACAATAAAAACCATATGCAACATTCGTGTGTCTCTTGCTGCAACAGGAGCATAATTTTATGTAAGTAATTATAGGTGGCACAAATGGATCAATAAATTGTGGTATATGTACACCATGGAATACTATGCAGCCCTAAAGAAGGATGGAGCCTTCCTCCTTCATGTTTACATGGATGGAGCTGGAACATATTCTTCTTAGAGAAGTATCTTAAGAATGGAAGAAAAAGTATCCAATGTACTCAGCCCTACTATGAAACTCATTTATAGCTTTCATATGAAAGCTATAACCCAATTATAGCCCAAGAATATGGGAGAAGGGGAGAGAGAGGGGAAGGGAGGGGAGAGGATGGAGGGAGGGTGATTGGTGGGATCACGTCTACGGTTCATCTTTTAAGGATACATGTGAATCTTTCTAAATGAAGAATATAAATGTCTTCACACAATAACTAAGAAAATGACATGAAGGCTATGTTAACCAGTTTGATGAAAATATTTCAAATTGTATATAAAAATAGCACACTGTACCCCATGACAGTATCAATGTACACAGCTATGATCTGATAAAAAAAAAAAAAAGAAAAGAAAAGAAAGAAAGACACCATACAAACCCTAACTGGTATAAATGCAAAAAAAAAAAAAAAAGTAATTGTAAGCCCATGAATCACCACTTATTCCTTCCTAGGGTTCAGTGGCTCAGAAATCCTCTAAACTCATCCAATATGGAACTTCCCTTCTCACAGGTGAAGGCTCAGCTGGGACACTTCTGCCCAGGATGGCAGCCTTTGTCTATATGGGTTCCCATTACTACATTGCTGGAAGTTCCTGACAACGTATGCTTAATGTGTTTACTAGGATGGAGGTTCCTTTTCTCCTACAATGGTCTTTAAAAAAAAAAAACAAAAAACCCTGATCTAACTTCTTAGGAACCAAGAATGTCTTTCTTCTCTGTTCCTCTGGCCTTTTCAGCTTCCTGCTTCTGACTCTGTTTCCCCCTGGTTAGCCTCAACCTTCAAAGTGGCTGGATTTGTAACTACACTCTGCTCCTGTTGGTGGAAAGAGGAACTTTCCAAGGAAGTCAAACTTGGATGAAAATATGGATGCCACCACCGCCAGGCTCCCAGCTGACATCCTCCTTCTCATAGCGGTTTAAGAAATTTCCTACTTACGTTCACCATACAGTGGCTACACCAACACAGATAGCCCTTATTTTTCACGGTGTACATTTCAAAGGTCTTTAGCAAATTCTAAAGAAGATCACACTGAGAGACTGTTCTTAAGGGAAAATAAAATTTACGAAATTCAATGTAACTGAACTGGTCAAATAGAAGTCGGGGCTTTATCTGGTGGTTCTCCAGTAGTTTCTAGGGAAAGTAGAAGAGGAAGCAGTCATCATAATGGGGGAGTGCAACCTTGACCATGAACTGGCTGTGTGACCCAGTGCACGTAAGCCATTCTCAGCCCAGGTCCACATCTTCAAGGAAGGTTTTGTGACCATGAAGTGAGCTGGAACACACAAAGCTCTCAGCCCAGGGCCTGGAATCAGGACACATTCAAACCATACACCAATGCAGTTGCAGAGAAGCTTTCCTAACCAATCTGGAGGTCTTCCAGTGTACTACTAGTAGATCAACAGTAAGAGATGTTATTTGGGAGGAAGGTTGTGGGAAGATCAATAAAGTATTCCTTGATCCGGAGATCAGTCATCGTACGTAACTATACTCTCAGAATGTGGCCCAAGGGTGAGCACTGCTGATATTTTGTGACATAAGGTAAAATGCAGAGGGTGTCCCAAACCAAAAAACACATATACATTTAAGAAAGAAAAACAAACTGTATTAAAATGTAATACTCAAGTTAGTTTGACTTCTGCAATGATGAGAGATACAAGATATTAAATGTTCATGTATATATGGAGTATTACAATTTTAATATAATTTTTTTCCTTTTGAAAAACATGTATACATTTTTTAGGCAGCCTCAGTATATATTTGGTCGGGGTTCCTATTTCCTGGAACACAGACCCTTTGAAGGGGTGTCTTTCATTATGATAATGAGGTGGCTGGGATCTGGGGGCTCCCAGATGGGCTCAGGATGGGGGGCTGATTATCTGAGGAGGAACCAACCACATGATTAGATGGTCAGACCTTTCAGCCACCCCCTTCCCCCCACCCTCACCCCTCTGGAAAGAGGAGCGGGGCGGGAGACTGACTTCATCATTAAGGGCCAATGACTTAATCAATTGTGCCTAAGTAATGGCACCTCCATGAAACTCCAAAGGATGGCATTCAGGGAGCTTCCGAGTTGGAGAAAACATGAGGTGCAGGAGGGTGGAAGCGTCTCATGCATCTTTATCATCTGCCTCTTTCTGAATTGTATCCTTTTGTAATAAACCAGCAGCCTAGAGAGCAAACGGTTTTGATGAGCACTGTGAACTATTCCAGCAAATCATTGACTATGAGGAGGGCACCATGGGAACCCCCAGTGTGTAGCCAAGTTGGACAGAATTGTGGTGTCACTAGACCAAGAGGGTCTGGCTGCTTGACACTGTCAGACACAGGGATATGTCCACCAAACTTTGTCAGAAGCCAGCAATTCCGGAGAACGGTGAGAGTTGCTTCTACAAGACTACTGTTCTTCCATTTCCACAATCATAGTTTTATACATAAAAGTTAAAAGAACTGTCCTAACCCTTATATCTTTTTTTTTACACTGATTGCATTTGTTAGGCAAAGACCCTCTTACAATCCAGTCTTTAACCCTTATCTTAAGCAACAGTAATTAACATTTATCTTAAACAGCAGTAATCACCATAACACGTAAGCCATGACCCACCACAACAATTCTAATTCAAAAGTTAATCTTCTAAACCAATTGCCCTAAATTACTCAAGATACACTTGCAGGTTGAAGCGGAGTTTACAAAACAGTAAGAATTGGAGCCAGGAGGTGAAGGTCACTTAGGACCTAACCTGACCAGACCAGCAGGGTCATGTCAGCCCTCGCCTGACAGACTCCAGCCTTATTCCACTGCATGTGCTGTCCGTGGAACACCTGAAGACCCATTTTTGGGTGACTAATGTCTGAAGTGGGAACAATATTTTGGGACTGAGCCCTCAACCTGTTGGGTCTGCACTAATTCCAGCCAAGATCAGAATCCAATTTGGGCTGGATCCAGTGGGTCCCTTCTGCAATCCTAGCACTTTGGGGGATAAAGGTGGGAAGATACATTGACAAGGCCAAGAGTTCAAGACCAGACTGAACAAGAGCAACACTCTATCTCTACCAAAAATAAATAAATAAATAAATAAAATTAGCCAGGTATAGTGGCATGTGCCTGCAGTCCCAGATACTTGGGAGGCTGAAGTGGGAAGATCGTTTGAGCCCAGGAGTTTAAGGTAGCTGTGATATGATGCTACTGTTCTCTAGCTGGGGAAACAGAGGAAGATCCTATATCAACAACAACAATAAAATTAAAGAATTAAAAAAAGAATTCAATACAGATTTAGGACACCAAATTGGTGTCTACAGAAAATAGGAGAATTGCTTAATGTGTGTGTGTGGGCAGGGAAGGAAACATATCCGGAGTTGGAAGAATGAAGAGAAGCCATTCAGTAGAGAGGAAACAGGATTTTCCCTTTCTGTACCCCCAACATTTAGTGGGTTCGGGCTAATGGAGCCAACGCTGAAACCGATCTTTTGAAAGGCAAATGAGACGCTTCCCTGTGCTTTACATTCACAAGATTATCCGCCCAGCCCTCTCTCCTGGAACCGGGAGCTGTTGCTGAGATAGTACTTAACACGAGGAGGACACAGCTCCAAGGAAAACAGCTGAGAGCTGGCATCGCCACCCTGGTGCAGCCTCAGAAACCAAGGGAACTGGACAATGGCACCTGAGATCATGAGTCTGACTAAGCACCTGGTTTGTGGCCAGGATGTGACCACAGGACCAGAGTCCACTGTCCCCAGGAGTCACTCTGCCCTTCTGGCCCTCGGCTCCCCTGTATATTGGATAATACATTGCAATCCTGCCAGCTGCTGCCAGCTTTCCTCTCCCCCTCTATGAGAGCGCCTTCCTACCAAAAACTATAATTATATGTTTTCAAGAAGGCCCATTTTCCCTGTGAGAAATTTCAGCAAAACATCTTGAAACATCATGTTTTGACTATTATAGCCAAAGGAGCTCTTAGCGAGTGAACCCAACCCTCCTATTTTAAAAATGAACAGCTGAGGCCCAGCGACTTTGTCTGGTTCAAGGTCACAGAGTGCAGCTAGTGGCAGGGAGCCACACCTGCGGTCCCCACCTCCCAGTCTGGAACCTTCTCCAGTTACAACTTGGCCCCGGTTCTGCTATGTGAAAAAGCCAGTTGAAACCCCCAGAAATTATTTTTTGCCTTCTAGATGGTAGTTTTCAATTGCTATTTTGCAGCTCGGAAAAGACAAGTATATTTTTAAGAATACCATCAAGTCAAGCTCTTTCCCCACTTTGGCTATTTAAAGCCAGTTACGTGAATTCTCCGTGGGACTGACAGGAGAAGGCACACATTTCTGGCATCGCTTACGAACACACCAGTGGCACCAGATGAGAATTGACTGATAGCTTCAGACACTAATAAGTCCAGAGTCTGTTCGGAGGAAAAACACTTTGCATGCGTCATTAAGGCTATTTTCAGGCCTGCTGTCTTGAATTGAATGTAAACTAGCGTTGGTGATTCTGAATCTAAATGTGCTTTCAGGGAAGGAGAAAGCATAACAGATTATTTTCAAGGCTTGGGCAGGGGCAATGTTTTTGTAAAGGCTGTAATACATCTAGAGACTTTTATAAGACAGTACTTTCATAATTTCTCTGAAGAACGCCCCAATGACAGTATTACCTTGATGTTTATCAACTCATATTATCTTAAATCAAATCAAAACACTGATATCCCAAACAGGCATTTATTTTCACTGCAGATGCATCATACCATACTATACCACGTAGAAATAACCTGTGATACTTTTTTTAAAGAAAGAGAGCTGGGCCCCACCAGAAAATTATCGCCCTAACTTGCCAGTGGATGGCGCCAAAGCACAAGTGTATTTTACCCATGGCCTTTAAAAGCCCCACAGTGGATTCTCACCTGTGTGGACCTTCCCTCAGTAACCAGGGATATCGCAGAATAGCAATGCAAATTCTGCTGCACCACTTTAACATCCTCCATGTCCGGGAACATAATCTAAGATCTAGGTCTTCAGATCTAATTTTTTTCTTTTGTTTTTTACAGATCAAACCTCAATTTAGTTCTTTTTTTTTAATTTATGATTTTTTAAAATTGTTTAGGATTCCTTGAGGGTACAAAGAGTTAGGTTATACTGATTGAATTTGTTAGGTAAAGTCCCTGTTATAATTGTGTCCTGCCCCTCAAAATTGTGCCCTACACTGTGACCTCCCATCCCCTCCCACCTCCCCTCTCCCTGCTCCCTCATTCCCCTGCTCCCCACCTTGTATTAGATCATCTACTGGCTTCATATTAGAATTGAGTATATTATATTCTACTAAGAAGAATGTGTTCCACCCCAGTCCAGGTTAATACAAAAGATGTAAAGTCCTCATCTTTTTAATGGCTGAATAATATTCCATGTATACATATACCACAGCTTGTTAATCCATTCCTGAGTTGGTGGGCATTTAAGTTTTTTCCACAATTTGGTAATTGTAAATTGAGCTGCGATAAACAGTCCAGTGCAAATGTCCTTATGATAAAATGAGTTTTTTTTTTTTCTGAGTAGATGCCTAAGTCATGGGATTGCTAAGTCCCATTGTATAGAATTGAATGGGAAGTTCAGACCTAAATTTAAATCAAAGAGACTAAAGCTCTTCTATCAGCCCCCCAACTTCCCTCTCACTCCAACTTTTGGAGTTAACAGTAGGCTATGGAGGTGGCTTCCATCGTGGGACCAAGGTGGGTAGGAAGGGTGGAAGGATGGGTTGGATGTCAAAGGAATTGAGACTTCTTCAAGAATGGTTCAGCTGTTTGGCCCTGGGGTTCAAGAAAGAAAAGGAAAAACGTGAAGCCAGGAGGGTATGATCTACTCAAAGAAAATGGAGCAATCTAAACCTCTAAGTTGCATCTGAGATCAAATAGTAGATGTAGTGGCTCAGTGCCTGTGGCTCAAGGGGCTAAGGCGCCAGCCACATACACCTGAGGTGGTGGGTTCGAATCCCCAGCCAGGGCCCACCAAACAATGATGGTTGCAACCAAGAAACAGCCGGTCGTTGTGGCGGGCGCCTGTGGTCCCAGCTACTTGGGAGGCTGAGGCAGGAGACTCGCTTGAGCCCAGGAGTTGGAGGTTGCTGTGAGCGGTGATGCCACGGCACTCTACCCAGGGGGACAGCTTGAGGCTCCATCTCAAAAAAAAGAAAATAGTAGATGTAGCAAGAAGGAGGACTGGGAAAGGAACAAACAGAAAGAGGACTGTGATGAAAAAGGAGGGGGGAGGATGCTGGAGTTTAACGTTTCTGGAGTGAGACATATTTGTTACCTTACATACAGATCCTCTAACAGCAGGTAAGCAGAAAACAGGCATGCGGCCATATTACAACCCTGGACGGCTAGCAAGTGACATCTGCATAGGGATTTCTTACAATTCACAAATCAACTTTACAGACACTGCCTATCCCTCTCTGCCTATTTATTTCTTCTTTCCCTTCACTATAAAACAAAATTAAGCTCCCGCCTTTTACTTTAAAAGCCAAATATGTTTAGCAGGTACGTTAAGTATTAAGATGCCCACTTTGCGAATGAAGAAAATCAGATGGTAAGCCCCAAACCACACAGTTACATGTGGTAGAGATTGGACCGTAACCCGTAATTCCAACTCCACTGCCCCATAATTTATGGTGCAATTTTAGGCTTTGGCTAATGAGTCCTCCAGAGGACATGGAAACGCATAAGCTTACACCACAGGCAATTTAATAAAGACCAGTGGTCACAGGATAATGGCTTCCTGTCTTGGAGAAAATACTAACAAGAATGACTTTTTAAAGTATCTGTGCGGAAAAGGTAGTTGTGTTTATGATAGGCAAATAATACCTTAATTTTACAGTCTCCCAGAAATGCACAGATGACAAACTTTCCAATTCCGTGTCACACCCTACCATCTGACCACAGCGCATGTGCAGGACTTGAGATGGTGTCCACCAGGGCATCAAGCAAGGCTCTTCCCAGGAACCAGGAGAACAGAGACTTGCTGGTGTGGCTCTTACATTCATACCCTCTCTGTTTGCCTGTCTCTGCAACCAGGTTGAGTTCCTTTAAGGACAGATGGCGTTTTCTTTGCCTTCCTATCCTGCCACCATCACCATCATCCCCACCCAACACTCAACAAAGATTTCACCAAACATATGAATGCCTACTGGGTACCAAATACTATAAAGATACCAAGCCGAGTGCTCGTGGAAAATCAGACACAGTGTAATAGGGTCTGGTGAACAGTATGTATAATTCTGACGCCAACAAACTGAAGCCGGCTTGGAGAAGGAGAAAGTCCAGAAGTCCCTATAAACTAGATTACTGCATACAGCCTGTGTCACATTTGAGATGTTTTTAATAGGTGAAGAAACACACACATACAAAAAACATATGCACATGCAGAAATGGAGACATTTTCAGACACATAAAAGTATGCAGCATTTATTTTGAAAAAACCCAACAACTCCTAAAAGGTGTGTTCACATCAGTACTTCAGCTCTCAGGCATAGCATCTGCCTAGGACACCAGAATCTTGAGGGGCGACAGAAATATAAGCAATGTATCACAAGTACGGTAGAACCTCTGTTAAGTTGACCACCCAACGGACTGTAACAGACTGGTCAACACGCAGAGGTGGCCAGCATAAGGACCTAGGCCTACTGTGCTGGTATGTTCATGTGGTGCATGTCTGGTCTATGAAAATTAGGTCAACTTCGGGAGGTGGTCAACTTACAGGGAGGGGGGCAACTATGGAGGTTCCACAGTATTCGAAGGTTATAGCAAAAGGAGGATGCAAAGTGAGTTTGTCATTTCAACCCGAAACTTCTTTTTCTATTTTTTTTGACACAGAGCCTCAAGCTATCCCCCTGGGTAGAGTGCCATGGCATCACAGCTCACAGCAACCTTCAACTCCTGGGCTCAAGTGAGTCTCCTGCCTCAGCCTCCCAAGTAGCTGGGACCACAGGTGTCCGCCACAACACCCGGCTTTGGTTGCAGCCATCATT
>CAUYTI010050403.1:0-59849 GCA_963575145.1 Galago senegalensis | reverse complement strand
CTGAGGGTGGCGGGTTCAAACCTGGCCCCAGCCAAACTGCAATAAAAAAATAGCTGGGCATTGTGGTGCCTGTGGTCCCAGATACTCAGGAGGCTGAGGCAAGAGAATCACCTAAGCCCAGGAGCTGGAGGTTGCTGTGAGGCCATGGCAATCTACCTAGGGTGACAAAGTGAGACTGTCTCTAAAAGAATGAATACATAAATAAAAAATAAAGCCATAGCTTAATATATTTTTTAACCTAGTTGTTATGAAGTTATCTTTATCAAGGTAGGCACCTAAAACCTTTCGTTTAACAGTTTGCTAACTTGACTTACAATCTCCAGATATTTAAGGCATATGATACGTTGACTTCCATTTACTCTTGCCCCAGGCCCTGCAAATGCCGGTCGTGGACCTGGCTCGGAACCCTCTGCTCCCAGATGTTGGCGTGACTCATTCCCCCATTCCTTTGGATATGAGCTCAAATTTCCCTTTCTCGGGGAGAACCGAAACTGTATACACCCACATAGTGTACTGTATATAGTTATGATCCTTTATCATTCCCAGGGTTCATCAACACAGCTTTACTCTCTAGGGCTCTCTTGCTGAGAAAGATGAAAATTGCAAAGAACATTATTGACCATTCTAGGAACTTCCTGAAAGGCTATCAAATCTTCCTGAAAAGCACTGATGGAAATAAAAAATATTTTTCCCCAAAATCTATTTCTTTGACGTACTTTGAGATGGCTGTCAGAAAGCCAGGAAACAGAAATAACCCTGGAAAACTGTTTTGGTGGTGGTGGGGGGGTGAGATGAAATACGCATCTGTAGAGACTCTGCCAGATGCAGCCAGGACTTGCCTTGTCCAGATCTAGAAAAGATAATTGGAGAGTCTGACACATTTCAAGGTCTGAAAGACACGTCTCCTCCCTGTGAGGTTTCATCTACATAACAAGACCACCTTCTCTGGCCAAGCCTCCTCTTCTCCTTTTCAGAACCTGTTTTGCCACCATAACCTGTTTACTGAGATCCAAGCCCCCATTCTTTCTGATTTAACCTCAAGATAGCACATAAACTTCTGCACCCTGTTGGGAGCTAGGTAATCACTCAGTAATGCCCTCCTTGTACATATTAGTAAATTTTGTATGCCTTTTCCCGCGTCAATCTGCCTTGAGTGAGTTGATTTTTCAGTGAACCTGAAGGGGAAGTCAAGGTGGAAGGGGAAGTTTTTCTTTTGGCTCCCACAGGATCAAACTACAGTGGACACCCAGAGACTATTTGAACCTCAGGCTCTTTGAAAACCTTGTCTTCATATGTGGACTTTGCTGTCACCACAAATCTTAAAATATTGTCATGATCCTTAAATGGTCTTAACCAAGCACGTGCACTGATTTAAATTGACTCAGAGTCTCAATAGATATTTTGACTTTGTCCTCCCCTTTCTAAGATGCTGCCATTACCGAGGTAAAGTATAAGCCCCACTTTACCTTATCAGCAAGTTGTTGTAGTGCTGTTTTGGGAGCCAGCATTCAGCACCAGTAAGCCTTTCTCTGAACACCCGTATTTAACATTCCAACCCTATTTTCACTTCCAACCCTATTTTCACCTCTGGTGCGTTCTCTCTCTCTCTTGTTCTCAGTATTCTCCGTAGTCCTTATTTTCCTGTGCTTATTGTGTTACAGCTATTTTGTTGTAACAATTGGAGTCCCATAAAGGCAAAGACATTTCTTTTTCCTCTTTCTTTTTAAATTTAAAATTAATACAGTGCCAATGTTTAGGTTACATTGTTTTCACTTCTAAGGTAAAGTTCAAATTGTAGTTGAGACCTTCACTTGGAGTCATACTGAGCACCCTCAAATTATGCACCTTAGTTTACATAAAAACCTTGCCAATTGCCCTCCCCTTCACTCCTCCCCCTTGTTAGACTATATTTGCCTTTTATCTTTTGTGTGGGCAGGTAGTTGTTTATATATTGGTTTCATATTAGCATTGAGTACACTGGATTATTTTTTTTTCCATTCTTGAAATACTTTACCAAGAAGAATGTGTTTCAACTCCATCCAGGTGAACATAAAAGATGTAAAGTCTCCATCTTTTCTTATGGCTGAATTGTACTCCGTGGTACACACATAAGGCAGAGGCATTTCTGTCTCAAAGCTTTGAACAGTTGCCAGTACATAGTAGATTATCAATCATTCTTCTTGAATAAATGTTATCTGATTATTGTGAATATGAATAACTTAAAACTGAAATGAGTACTTTGGGCGGACACCCTCAAACGTTTCCTACAAATCTCTTTCCTCCCATCAAAAGAGTTCGAAGAGAGCACGTGGAAGCCATTTGGTGATTTTGTTACTGTTTTTATGGCTTTGTTGGTTATTGTCAGAATCTCTCTCTATGCTGAGTCCTTGCTCTCAGTGATTCATGTGGATAAGTGACAGGATATAGTTTATTGTCAGGCAAAGGGATAGAGAAGGGAAGAAGGGCAACAGAACCTCCAGCAGTAGAGGAGGGGAGCACAAGTGGGACGTTCCACGGACCTTCTGTCTAGGGGTTCATGTACGGCTTGTGAGCACAGAAGCACAGGGGACCTTGGGAATGTATGTCACACTTGGCCAGGACCCACAGATAGAAAACATTCTGCCCATGTTGATTAGCAAATGAACGTGGTTTTTACAGTCCTCACCCCAAGTGAGGCAGCAGGGTGTATGTTTTTCACTCTAGGGGTGACAGCTCAGATCAAACCAATCAGGCTGCTTTTCTCTGCTCTTGTTTCAGCCCAGAGAATGCTGTCTGGAAGGGTCTGTTTGCGCAGGCCTCGAAAATGGGAGAGGGGCCCCTGTCCAGCCCTCAACAGGGGACCCAGTATCACTATTTAAAAAACCAACGGTGGCACCTGTGGCTCAGTGGGGAGGGCGCTGGCCCCATATACCAAGGGTGGCAGGTTCAAACCCAGCCCCGGCCAAACTGCAACAAAAAAATAGCTGGGCGTTGTTGGGGGCACCTGTAGTCCCAACTACTCAGGAGGCTGAGGCAAAAAAAAAAAAAAAAAAAGACAAAAGCACTCTGGAAGTTTTCTAGGCTACTGTAATGACATGGAACTGGTTCCTTGTTTGTACACCTGTCTGTGGTTGTGTGATCTTATCATCTTCTGAGAGAAATAGTGGCCCCACGCACAGACCCTACCTCAGCCTATCTCCACATCCATTCAGGCTAGCCTCTGGTTTAGCCAAATTGTCTTAAATACAAGAATTTAATGAAATCTTGAGGACAGGTGATTGTTCACACGCCAATGTTTCCTTAATTCCAGAGAAGTTTCTAACTCTTGGCAAAAGCTCCTGTGTGAGAAATGATACCCATACAGAAAAGATGTGCTCTCTCCTTCACCCCTACGAATTATCAGTTTTACTGCTCCAGAGTCAAGCCAGATCATAAGAAAGATTCATGCTTAAAATATCCTCCACATCCCTGGCTACTTTTACTAAAATAACCTCAGTGGTAGTGCTTTTTTCACTTGTATACAATGAGACTTGGTAATAGAGATACAGTAAGAAGTCACTGTTGTTTTTACTATAGGGAGGGTGCTGAGAACATCATCTATCACATATTCAAATAGCAACCCTTCATGAGGAACCCTGGGAGAAACGATCAGAACGCCAGGAAAAATTATTCTCCGCATAGACTCCATTCACATATTTCATCGGTTTCTTTCTTTGCTTCGGTTGCTAGGAAACTTAGAGCCCAATTTGCTCTTTACCTTTGACAAGTATACAGGATCTGCTTGTAAACCTTCTGGATATTATTAACCTTCCCATAGCTTTATTTGACTCTTCCTCCCCAATAGTCCTTCACTTTGAGCCTTTTGTTTACTTTATCCTATTTAATTGCATGTAATTTTGTCAGCTGCCTCAATTCCTTTTTAGATGTAAGCGTGGGCATAACTTAATAAGTAAATATTGAACATAAATATGTTCCAGAAGAGTCGCCATTTTCATTATAACTGTTCCACTTGCTCATACCCAGTGCTTTTCTGTCTTTTTCTTCTACTGAAAAATTCACCCCATATTTTAGTTATCAAAAGTGGAAAAGGCATGATATAACTGACGTCTTTAGAAAACCCCTACAGAATACTTTACTTACTTTATAGAAATAAAATGTGAGGATCCGCCTTTGATTAACTGGCTCTTTTTTATTATTAATTTCACTAAATTAAGCAGCTCTTAATAAAATATTCAGGAGATCAAGTTACCAAGATTCATGATGCGTCACACTTCACCTGAGAGGCTTCGTTTTCAATTATCAAACGTAAAAGTAGGAGGCTGAAAAACAAATGAGTCGAAGAAAAATCATGTCCAAGTTGTCAATGTGATCATTGATAAGTTAGGCATGGAAATGAGTACAGTTTTCCTTGTTGATAATAAATAACTATTATTTTCAAATAAGTTATTGGAAAATTCTTTGTAATGTCTCCCCTCCAAAACTTTTCTATGGGGAAGTTCAAAACTAATGAAAAGTTTTTTTGTTTTTTTTTTTTTTGAGACAGAGCCTCAAGCTGTCCCCCTGGGTAGAGTGCCGTGGCCTTACAGCTCACAGCAACCTCCAACTCCTGGGCTCAAGCGAGTCTCTTGCCTCTGCCTCCCAAGTAGCTGGGACCACAGGCACCCGCCACAACGCCCAGCTATTTTTTGGTTGCAGCCGTCATTGTTGTTTGGCGGGTCCGGGCTGGGGATTCAAACCTGCCACCTTAGGTGTACGAGGCTGGCGCCTTAGCCAGTTGAGCTATAGGCACCGAGCCGAAAAGTTTTATAGATTTAAAGTGAAGAAGTCATAAACATCTCCAGTTCATTCCTCAGACCTGCTCAGATCTGAAAATTTGGCCCATAGGAGAAGGTCATGTAAATTTCCAGGATGCCATTTTTACATTATACAAAATTGTCCTCAGTGATGTCATAGCCTGGGCTATATTTTGGGCTTACACCCATGTCTCTCTTAGGGGAGTAGTTCAGTGTGTGAGCCTCTGGGTTACCCAGATGAAACACTTTTTTGGCAGGTCTGTCAGGGTTCTTAAGTCTCAGATTTACGATGAAAATTCATTGAAAATTGCTTTGATGAAGAGTCTCTGGCAGCCAGTAAAAGATAGCAGGTTTTCAGTTTCTTCTTTTTTCTTTTTTAAATCTTTGAACCAAGACTATATTGAACTTGTTCTCTTGGAACAAACTTTTTTCTGTTTGTTTTTTAGCACTGAGAGACAAAACCGGGTGTGGCAGCTCCCACCTGGAATCCCAGCACTGGGGGGGGGGGGGCCAAGGCAGGTGGATTGCTTGAACTGAGTAGTTCAAGACCAGCCCAAGCAAGAGCAAGACCCTGTCTCTAAAAATTAGTGGGGCGTTGTGGCTGGTGCCTATATTTCCGTCTATTCTCAGGAGGCTGAGGCAAGAAGATTGCTCAAGCTCAAGTTTCAGGTTGCTGTGAACTTATGATGCTACGGCACTCTACTGAGAGTGACAAAGTGAGACTGTTACTAAAAAAGAAAAGAGGACAAAACAAAAAAACACACTGGAAGACAAAGGTACAGAACAGGGTGAACTAAAGCCCATGGGGGCATGCTTTGAGAATTATGGGTGGATGTGCTTCTTTTAACATTGGGGTTTGGAGGCTGAGAGAGTCGAGGGAAAGATCCAAATCCCCAGAATGGATGCTGAGCATGTGTCAGTCAGGAGTAAGTCAGAAGAGAAACCACAATTATTTTAATAAAAACAGTTTGATAAGGGGAACTGGTTAAAAGGGGAATGATGGGGATTTCGATAAGAGAGACAGTAACACTGGCCAAGTCGCTTTCATCCCTATTGCGGGTGGAATCAAGAGAAAAGCCTGGGGTTCTCAAAGGTCAAGAAGCTTGGAGGAGGCCCCCAGGGAGCTGCTTAGTGGCTCCAGGGCATGATTATGAGCCTAGTTCTAATAGTTCTAGGAGGTGGGGAAAGCTAGGAACTGGAATCCTGCGTTTCTGGAACCTGCAGTGCCACTGGAGTAAATACCCGTTACTGGGGTAACCCGGAGAATAATAGAAACCAAACAGGAAACAGTGAAGGCTTCCCCTTCCTCTGCCTTCTAGTTTCCCTCTAGTTTCTCCTGCCTCAGAAACTAACAAGAAACCAGACAGGAAAGGGGAAAGGAGCTCGTGGAATCGCAGTCCCAGCATCACAGAACTAGAAGGGAAGGTTTAAACCCGAGAGCAAATAGCTTAATCACTGACACAGAGATGCTACGTGGGGATGAGAAAAGGAGAGAAAAGTTCTGAAGACGGAGTAGTGAGAGAAAAACTGGTATCTGGAGACAATATAAGGAAATATCTAGAAACACTGGAGTAACTGAAATGTGTTTTGCTGGGTTACGATGAAGTGCTGTGACTTTATCTCATTGTGAGCACAGGTGGGAATGCAGTCCCCCCAAGTGCGATAGTCACAGTTGGCTTACTTTGGGGGAAAACTAAGATAGGAGTTATGTGAAAGAGAGTAATCAAATAGAAATCATGGAAACTAAATTTAATAGAGGCTCAAGGTGTCACCACTCTTCGCTTTTTCTTTTTTTTTTTCTAAATTAAAAGTAACAAGAAAGGAGTAAAAAAAGCTTCCATTGCCAAGTCTAAGATGGTAGTGAGGGCGTCCATTTTTGTTAGAAAATATTCATGGGAAATGTTTTTTCATTTAACTAAATAATTTAATAGTAACTACTGTCATGTGTGAGCTCAGATGACAAATAAACAACCTCTTTAAGATTTTTTTCTTGTTGATTGATTATTTTTTTAGAGGTAGGGTCTCACTGTGTTGCCCAGGCTACAGTTCAGCAGAGCAGGCGTAGCTCCCTGAAACCTTGAACTCCTGGGCTTAAGCAATCCTCCTGACCTGCGAGGTGTGCACCACCACACCCAACTAATCTTCAAAAAAACTTTTGTAGAGACTGAGTCTTGCTATGTGGCTCCGACTAGTTTTCTCCTCCTGGCTTCCAGTGAGATCCTCCTGGCTCATCCTACCAAATGCTGGGATTACAGGCATGAGTTATCACCTGGGCCCTTTTAAAAAAAATTGTAGTATATAAATTGAGCTGAATGAATTCTGCCTTCTCTTCTAGATTTTAGCTTCTTTTAGATTTTAAATGCTTTTGTCTATTAAAAGGAGTATATTTCTCCCAAAGAACAGTTATCTCAAATATTTATTGTCTAAATCCAGCAAATTGGAGATTCTCCTCTAGTTTTGATCATTTTCATTCTTGAGAAAAGACTTTTGTCAATGCTCTGGAAAACATAACAACGGTTTTTGTAACTAAGCAATAGCAAACTTCTACTTCATTCCCAAATCCTTAGATCAATGAGTTGCAATGATACCAGAAATTATGAAAATGGTGAGTCAAGAAAAGAGTGCATGAAAAAAATCCTTTATTTTGGCTCTGCTTGACATGTTGCAAAGACTCACTTTTAATTCTGTAATGTGACAAGCTCTGTGCCAATATCTTCTGTTATATCATGCAGTATTTGGTGTTCTGAGAATTCCAGGTACTTAAAAATCTTTTTGATAAGATTATTAGAAGGAAAGACACAAAGGCATTTAAAAAATTAGCAAAAAATGATAACTTTGTGAGGTTATAAAGATATTATTTAGCTAGATTTAGTCATTCCACAATGTATATGTAATTAAAAATATCATGTTGTGTAAGGCGTGGTGGCTCATCAATTCCAGTGATTCGGGAGGCTGAGGAATGAGGATGGCAGCCCACGAGTTTGAGGCTGTAGTGAACCATGATTGCACCATTTCACTCCAGCTGGGGTGACAGAGCAAGATTTTGTTTCTGAAAAACAAAACAAAACAAAATCCTGTCATCTCGTGCATGATAAATACATACAATTTTATCTGTAGTTAAAAAAACAAGGTGTTCATAAAATAAATACGTAAATAGAAATATGCACTGTTTATAGATTGGAAGACTCAAAATAAAAAACAGATAATTCTGTGACCTGTAAATAAAATTAGTTTTTGAACTTTTGAAATTCTGAAGAGGGACAGGTGCAGTGGCTCACACCTGTAATCCTAGCATTCTGGGAGGTTGAGGCAGGTGGATTGCTTGAGCTCATGAGTTCAAGACTGGCCTGAGGAAAAGCAAGACCCCATCTCTACTAACGTAGAAAAACTGAGGCAAGAGAATCTCTTGAGCCCAAGAGTTGGAGGTTGCTCTAAGCAGCATTAGGATGATAGCTTGAGACTGTCTCAAAAAAAAAGAAATTCTGAAGAAAGAAGTCTCCTTAGTATTCTCATGTTATCTGCTTGCTAATGCCATCATTTTATTTGCCTTGACTCAGTATTTTTTATTTTTGGGGGAATACAGAGTCTGACTTTGTTACCCTTGGTAGAGTGCTATGGCATCACAGCTCACAGCAAATTCAAACTCTTGGGCTCAAGTGATCCTCTTGCCTCAGCCTCCTGAGTAGCTGGGACTACAGGCATCTGCCCCCTTGCCTGGCTAATTTTAGAGATGGGGGTCTCTCACTCAGGCTGGTCTTGGACTCCTGAGCTCAAGCAATCCACCTGCCTTGACCTTCCAGAGTGCTAGGATTACAGGTATAAGCCACCATGTCTAGCCTAACTCAGTATTTTTTAAATCTGAGAACCATGGATGCAAGAAACTGTATCTGCAGACTCCAGCACAAGAAAACTACATTTATTTATTTATCTGTTTGTTTTTTTGAGACTCAAGCTGTTGCACAGCTCACAGCAACCTCCAACTCCTGGGCTTAAGCGATTCTCTTGCCTCAGCCTCCCAAGTAGCTGAGACTACAGGCACCTGCCATGATGCCCAGCTAATTTTTCTGTTTTTAGTAGAGATGGGGCCTCACTCTTGCTCAGGCTAATCTTGAATTCCTGAGCTCAAGAAATCTACCCATCTTGGCCTCCCAGAGTGTTAGGATTACAGGCGTGAGCCACTGCACCTGGCCAATTGATTTTATGATATTTCTGTATTGGTGTGGAGGACTGGACAAGAAGAATAAAAGTTAATACCTCTGCTGCTTTTGTGGATGTCGAGCCAGCTCTCTGTGTTCTGAATGTGTCTGATCCATTGAGATTTACCAAGATTGCACTGAAGGGAGGGGAAGGAAGTATTTGCCTTTTCAGTATAACGGAGGGATGTCATTAGTTTACCTTGGAAAGAGGGTTGTGGGTTCACCTTGGGGAGAGAAATGGATTTACAGAAAATAGAAGGACCAAAAGGTAGTAGGCTCAATGGAGACCAGTGCACGGTCTGCTGGAGTTGACTGTGTGGGTGCCTAGGGCTATGCAGATGTGGGCAATGAGCATCAGCTGTGACCATAAGGACTGCTTATGGTCTTCCCTAATTTTCCCAAATTGTGTTTATGCTAGGAGTCTGTACAATGTTAAGAAATGGGTAGGGACCCCCAAAGTGATCAGTACTAGATCCTTCCAGCAGGTGCTTTAAGGACCAGGGAAATCAACGTGAACATCAAATTCATACCATACAAATGGCACACACTTGCTGAGGGGCACAGAGCAGTGTTACAATTTAACTGTGGTAAGGGTTTTTGCTAAAAATTCTAAATTCATAAATTCATCCATTATTATTTCTGAGCCCATACCATGTGGCTAGTATGATTTAATATTTATAGAAACCAATAAGAAATAATAATAGAACTTTGTGGTTTGCAAATACTTTCACAATTATTATTTCTTTTTTTTTTATTGAATGGTAACTATGTACATTAATGCACTTCTGGGGTACAGTGTGGGGTTTTCACATGCATTCTGAAATACTTCCGTCAAACTGGTCAACACAGCCTTCATGCCATTTTCTCAGTTATTGCTTTAAAACGTTCACATTCTACTCTTAGAAAGATTCACCTGTACCCCTATAAGATAAACCTCAGAAGTGATCCCTCCAAACCCCCTCCCTCCACCCTTTCCCTCTGCCTTCTCCCTCCCCCCTCCCCATATTCTTAGGCTATTTGGTTATAGCTTTCATATAAAAGGTATAAATTAGTCTCATAATAGGGGTGTGTACATTGGATACTTTTTCCTCCAGTCTCGTGATACTAAGATTCCCTATTTAATATATGGTGCTGGGTGAATTGGCTGGCGACTTGTAGAATACTGAAACTCATATACTCATACCTTACTTTTCTAACAAAAATTGACTCTCGTTGGTTAAAGGACTTAAACTTAAGACATGAAACTATAAAAAATTCTTGGAGAGAGTATAGGGAAAACACTTGAAAAAACTGGCCTGGCAGAATACTTTATGAGGAGGACACCCTGGGCAATTGAAGTAACATCAAAAATACATTCCTGGGATATGATAAAACTAAAAAGCATCTGTACTTCCAAGAACACAGGAAGTAAAGCAAGTAGACAGCCCTCAGAATGGGGGAAGATTTTTGCAGGTTGTATTTCTGACAAAGGTCTAATAACCAGAGTCCATAGAGAAGTCAACCTTATAGGAAAAGAACAAGGTATCCCATTTCACTATGCAAGAGACATGAACAGAAGCTTCTCTGAAGAAGACAGGGGCATGGTCTACAGACACATGAAAAAAATGCTCATTAGCCTTAATCATCAGAGAAATGCAAACCAAAACCACTTTGAGGTATCATCTAACTCCATTAAGAGTACCTATGGATTATATTGCAAGGGTAGAAGTCAAATCTATCAAGTATAGAACACAAATGTCTTAACACTGTGATTAAGTAAATGAGGTAAAAGCTATGTTAATAAGTAGGGATGTAAGCACTCCAATTTGTACAAATAATCAAAATATTGAATCCCACAAAGGCATAAATATATTCATGATCTATGTATATATGAACTAATTTAAAAAATGAAAACACAATATTCCAAACTTATTGAATGCTGTTAATTCAGTGCTTAGAGTACAATTTATAGTCATAAATGATGTATTAAATAATTAAAAATCTCATTTCAAGAACTTAAACTATTTTCCAACTGAACTTATTAGGCTGGTTGTATTCTGATAACAGAATCAAATGATACGTCACAAAAAAAGAAAACTATAGAAGAATATATCTTATGAGTGTAGACATACATATACACTCAAGATTTGTTGAGGAAAAATTCTCAGCAAAATAGTACCAAAACTCAGAGTAATTTCATGGAACATGGTAGGATAAGAACTTTTATTTCCCATACTAATACGTATTTTCAGCAACAATTCTGGGCCAATTTCCTTTGTGAGAAGTCAAAAACAATTTGGAAAGTTTATACAGGAAAATTCCAGCAGAATGTGGAATCAGTCTCATTAAAACCAGTAAGAAAGATTGGAAAGATTAGAAGAACCTCTTGTCAGAGACCCTGACCCCAATGCAGCAGCATATGATCAAGAATTGAACCAGTATTTCCCAGCTTCATCCAGGAAAGGAAAGTGGTTTGTTCATATGTCCAGTGCTGGTGCAGTTTAGCCACCTGAGTGGCAATAGAGATAGTGACACAAGCTGGTAAATGCCCTTGATCTTATTCATCCTTAACATAAAGGAAGCAGACAAAAATTGAAGCTCTCAGCTTCCCTCTGGGGAGGGAAAGAGTTGATCTGTCTTGCCAGTGAAAACCAGGGATAGATAACTTCACTGATTAATTCCATCAAACACTTCAAGAAGAATTAATGTCAAATCTTATTCAACTCTAAAACTAAGAAGAAAGGAAAACTTTCATACTGATTTTATGAGTGCAAAATTACTTTGATATCAAAGCTTGAAAGGATATCACAAGTAAAAAAAACTACAGGCCAAAATCATGAATGAACATATACCCCCAAATATCCAATAAAATGTTAGCAATCCAAATTCAACAACACCATAAAAGATTCATATACCATGACCAAGTGGGATTTATCCTTGTGATGCAAAAAGTATTTGCTATATGAAAAGCAATTAATGAGATACATCACATTAATACAATAAAGGATAAATATTACATAACTGTCTCATGAGATACAGAAAAAGCTTTTATCCAAATTTAGCAACATTTAATGATAAAAATGTTCAAGAAACTAGGAATAAAAGAAAATATTCTCAGTGTAATAAAGGTCATATGTGATGAACCTACAGGTGATATCTTAATCAGTGTTAGAGATCTAAAAGCCCCCTGTAAGACCAGGAACAAGGCAAGAATGCCCACTCCTACCATTTTATTCAACATAGTCTTGGAAGTGCTAACCAGAATAATTAACAAAGAAAAAGAATCAAGGAATAACCAAATTGTAAAAGAAGAAGTAATATTGTCCCAGTTTACAGGTAAAATGATCTAATATATAGAAAACTCTAAAGATGCCACCAAAAACAAACTCTGTAGTTACATGATATAAAATCAAAATAGAAATGTAAGCTGTGTTTCTTTTCACTAAAAATAAACTCTTTGAAAGGAAATTAGAATAACAATCGCATTTACAACGTCATCAGAAAGAATAAAATACCTAGCAATAAACTGAAATAAGAAAGTGAAAAACTTATACATTGAGATCTAGAAAACATCAATGAAATAAATTAAACAAGACACAAATGGAAAGACTTTCCATATTTATGTGTGAAAAGATTTAACATTGTTAAAATGTCCATACTACCAAAGGAAACTACAGATTTAATATTATCCTTTGGAAAATCCCAATGTCATTTTATTTTAGAAATAAATCATTCTAAAATTCATATGTAACCACGAACGGTTCCAAATAATCTAAGAAGCTCTTTAGTTTGATCAGGTCCCAATAGTAGAATGGGAGAAGATTTTTGCAGGTTACGTCTCCGACAAAGGTTAAATAACCAGAATCCATAGAGAACTTAAACGTATTAGCAAGAAAAAAATGAGTGATCCCATCTCAGGGTGGGCAAGGGACTTGAAGAGAAATTTCTCTAAAGAAGATAGGCACATGGCCTACAGATATATGAAAAAATGCTCACCATCCTTCATCATCAGAGAAATGCAAATCAAAACTACTTTGAGATATCACCTAACTCTAGTAAGATTAGCCCATATCACAAAATCCCAAAACCAGAGATGCTGGCATGGATGTGGAGAAAAGGGAACACTTCTACACTGCTGGTGAGAATGCAAAATGATAAGTTCCTTTTGGAAAGACATCTGGAGAACACTTAGAGAACTAAAAATAGACCTAACTAAAAATAGACCATTTAATCCTGCAATTCCTTTATTAGGTATACAGCCAGAAGACCAAAAACCACATTGCAACAAAAATATTTGTATCAGAATGTTTATTGCAGCCCAATTTATATTGCAGCCCAAGTGCCCATCGATCCACGAATGGATCAACAAACTGTGGTATATGTACATCATGGAATACTATGCAGCCATAAAAAAGATGGAGACCTTACCTCCTTCATGTTTACATGGATGGAGCTGGAGAATACTCTTCTTAGCAAAGTATTGCAAGAATGGAAGAAAAAGTATCCAATGTACTCAACCCTATTATGAAACAACAATTTTAGCCCAAGAATACGGGAAAGGGGAGAGGGAAGGGAGAGGAGGTGGGAGGATAGAGGAGGGAGAGTAATTGGTGGGATCACGTCTATGGTTTATCCTATGGGGGTACATGTGAGTCTTTCTAAATGTAGAATATAAATGTCTTAACACAATAACTAAGAAAATGACATAAAGGCTATGTTAACCAGTTTGATGAAAATATTTCAAATTGTATATGAAAACACCACACTGTACCCCATGATTGCATTAATGTACACAGCTATCATTTAATAATAATAAAAAAAAAGATTGCATATTGGTCCAGAAATGCTTCAAACAGAAAACTAACCAGCCTTAATCATGCAGAGCTGGATAAATAAATGCAGGTATAACTACTTGGGAATAAATATATAAAATAATGTTAAAATTTTATTAATTAATAATGGCAATTTAATAATCTTATAATCTCCATCATATAGTGAAATATAATTTCACTGATTAATGATTAATGAAACAATCGGTATTTTAATACCTAATTAAAATATTAGATTGTCCATTCACTTTAGTTTTGCACTATTCAACTTAAAAATCTTCCTTATTAAATACTTGTAATGTCTGTGGATGAAATTCGAAAGATTTTTGTATAGCAGCCCCATGTTCAAAAATACCACTTTCTATGAAAAAAATATAGAGTAAAAAGATATCCTTCATTTAATTTCATTGTACTACATTAAGAAAAGTACATGTATACACAAGAACAAATGTTTTAATATGAAAATTTAATAATATTTTTATAGTCTATAGTAAATAGAATTATTTAGGTATTTCATAGTAAATAGCAGCAAAAAAGTAGTCTACTAAAATTATATATTTTTGAACTTCATTAGGTAAGACATTTTCCTACTATGTTGTATTTATTTTCTGCATAATTACTGCTTTAAAATCCTTTCAAAAGAAAATAGACTAATGGCTAATAAACATATGAAAAAATGCTTGATATCCCTAATCATCAGGGAAATGCAAATCAAAACCACAATGAAGTATCACACAAACCCAGTGAGCACAGCTTTTATCAAAAAATCCCCAAACAACAAGTGCTGGCACAGATGCAGAGAGAAAGGAACACTTTTACACTGTTGGTAGGACTGCAAACTGGTACAACCCCTGTGAAAAGTCATATGGATATACCTATAGAACTAAAAGTAGATCTACCATTTTACCCAGAAATCCCAGCATTTGGTATTTACCCAAAGGGAAAAAAGTCATATTACCAGAAAGACATGTGTACCCAAATGTTTCTTGCAGCACAGTTCACCATCTCAAAGATTCAGAACCAACCCAAGTGCCCATCAATACATAAATAGACTAAGAAAATGTGGTCTATGTGTGCCATGGAATACTTCTCAGCCATATTTAAAAAATGGTGAACTAATAGATTTTATAAAAACCTGGGTGGACCTGGAGACCATTCTTCTAAGTGAAGTATCACAAGAATAGAAAAATAAACACCACATGTACTCACTATTAAATCAGAACTAATCTATGAACACCAACGTACCCATTTTGTAGTAAAACTCAATGGAAACCAAGCGGGTGGAAGGAGGCGGGAGGGGAAGTATAAATTCACACCTAACAGGTACAACACACACTATTCTGTGAGGGGCACACCTACAATTGACTCAAGTTGTGA
The DNA here is from genome assembly GCA_963575145.1 of Galago senegalensis. Taxonomy (NCBI): domain Eukaryota; kingdom Metazoa; phylum Chordata; class Mammalia; order Primates; family Galagidae; genus Galago; species Galago senegalensis. The sequence continues at coordinate 44,696 of CAUYTI010050403.1, read as the reverse complement.
AAAAGCAATGCGTGTAACAACATTTGCACCTCTGTAATATTCTACAATTAAAAAAAACTCTTATACCTTCTGAGTTTGAGGTTGGTAGAGGGTAGGTAGATGCAAAAATCGTTTTTAAACTTATACGTTGCATGGAAATCACATCATTGCTTGACTATCATTCCTGAAGTGCTTTTACTTAAGAAGTCATTTCATTGCCCATGTGTGTGCGTAGACAGTACAAATCTACTACCTAATGTCCCAATATAGAAAAATAGCACAGGTGCAAAAGCTATGTTTTCCCCTAAAATTTGGAAATTCTTAGGCTTATTTATAACATGAGATCTGTCATGTTCAGGCTTGTTATTCATTGTTCAATCTCCTTTCACATAAATCAAAACATTAGGAAGATGGAGTGGCCCAAAGATGTGAGTGAACACTGTGTAGCATGCACGTGTGCATTGCCTACATTTAATTCTTAATCAAATATATATATGTAAGATTTAAAATCGTGTAATAAGGAAGAGCGTAAAATATAAGCTGCTGCTCTATTCTTCTCCATTCCCTTAGTTTTGTTTCCCAGAGGTAAATATTTTCACATTTGTAAGCGTTTCTTCTGTTACTTACCTGAACTCTCTCTAGGTAATAAGTACGTAATTTAAGTAGGGCCCTTACGTATTTTGTCACTTTTAAACCTCAAAGAATGCAGAATGCAATCATTAAAATATATTATATATAAGCTGTTCAGTAATAACAAGATTTTGTTTTCTTTATTTGTGAAAGCAAGGAGGAAAAGCAGTATTAACTAGCAGTGGAACAGGTTGTATCTAAATCTCAAAAATATATTTTTATAATTAAAAATAATTATGTGCATTGAAGCAACCTAAGTTCTGCAGTGTAATTAAACATATTTAACATACATTAACTATATAAGTAATTTGCATAAATTATTCTGCTTAACAATTTTAGTTTACACGAGGGGATACTGTAATTTTTATCAACGCACTCTATTAACTGAAATGGATAATGATATGGTCTTAAAAGTTGAGATATAATCATAACCATCATAGAATCTCCAAATTAATAATTGATTGGAATACTTATGACAGGCTATTGGAAGAACTTGCCAAATTACAGGTTGAATGGCATATGTTGCTTTCAAAGTTGCCATTGAAGTTTTATATTATATCTAATCTTTTTTTGAATACCAGGCATGTACCCACACTTCCCCAGTGTTCCTTTCCAGGTGTCTTAGTTCACACGCTAGGCTTTCATGCAGAGAAGTAGTATTAAGCATGGAATTCTACGTCATTATAGTCCTACTTAATTGTCCTACCTACATGGAGTTCTATGTAATTTAACCTACTTAAAATATGGATAAATATTTAATTTTATGTAATACATGATAGCAAAATGAAACTAGGGGCTAGAAACTGGAGTTATGGTTCTTGATTTGGTTGCTAACAGGCCAGTGGTGACTCAGAGCAAGTCCATTCATCAACCCTGGCCTTAGTTTCTTTGCCTGTGAAATAAAACACAGTCAGACACCAAAGGTGATAGAGGGTCTTTCAAGTACTTCACAAAATTCAACAAAATTACACTCAGTATTATTCATCACTCTATTTATTATACTAAATCATAAAATAATGCCATGTCATGGCTTGCTGATCTGAAGGTTTGTGATTGTCTGGAAAGGGAATTTTAATCCTTTATAGCATTTTATATGTTCTTTTGTTTCTTCTCTCATTTTCCTTCCCTTCCATCTTCAAAAGAAAAGCATTGGTAAAGGAATAGACTCTTTAGACACTCTAGAGGAGACATAACTACCTGGAAAGTACCATTTTTTTCCTTTGTCCCAACCACGATAAGAAAATAGTATCAGCCAGAATTTTGGGGTTTTGGACCTATTTATATTCTTAAAAATTATTGAGAACCCCAGAAAATTTCATTCACAGTGTTCACATGTAATTATATTTCCTGTATTTCAAACAAAAATGACTTTTGAAAAGTTTTTTATTAAATCATTAAAAATAATCTCATTAAATGCTCATATCAAATTTGTCATTAAACACTGTTATCCTGCAAATAGCTTCTCCCATTCTGAAGGTTATCTGTATATTCTAATTGTTTTACCCTTAGCTGTGCAGAAGCGTTTTAGTTTGATCATGCCTTATTCATTTATTTTTGGTGTTATTTTCCCAAGTCTGTGTTGATATGCAAGAGCTGATAAGGAGAACCTACAGAGAACTCAAACTAATCAGTAGGAAAAGAGCAATGATCCCATTTTTAAATGGGCCAGAGTTACAAACAGAATATTCTCTACAGAAGACAAGTGAGTGGCCAACAAACACATGAAAAAAAAATGCTCATCTTCTCTAATCATTAGAGAAATGCAAATCAAATTCTCTTTGAAATATCATCTAACCCCAGTGAGAATAGCTTCACATCTCAAAGTCTAAACGCTGCAGATGCTGGAAGTGGATGTCCAAAGAAGGGAACACTTTGCTGGTGGGATTGAAAACTAATGCCTCCTCTATGGAAAGAAGTATGGAGAATCCTCAAAGAGCCAAAAGTAAACCTTCCATTTGACATTGCAATCCCATTACTACCCAGGATTATAAAAAAAAAAATTCATTTCACCATAAGGACATCTGCACTAGAATGTTCACTGCAGCTCAATTTACAGTCACCAAGAAGCAGAATTAACCCAAGTGCCCATCAACTCATGAATGGATTAATAAACTGTGGTATATGTACACTATGGAGTACTATTCAGCCATAAAAAGATGGAGCTATTATATCTATTGTATTTACCTGGACAGAGCTGAAGAACATTCTTTTTAGTAAAGTATCACACAAATGGAAACAGAAGTACCCAATGTACTCAATGCTAAATGAACTCACTAGATCAACAAGTACACCCCGCATGAGAGGAAAACACAGTTAAGATACTGCCCCCAGAATCTGAATGCCCCAGAACTTGAACAACTTGGAATCTGAATGAAAAGTTCAAGCAAATCTTGCCCCAAATCTGAACCCTGCTTTGGAATCCTAACGCCCGGCATGTTGCTCCTGTGATTTTGTGCCTAGGTTTCCCCAGTGCTCGGGCCATTCATGTGCTTTGTGGTTCAGTTCCTTGTTGGAAGCTGTAAGTGAAAGCATGTGATTTTTACTGCTAATTTTATGCTTTTGTGTTTTCTTTTGTATAATAACAACTAAGGGTATCCACTATGGGTCCTAAAAAGTGTAGTGAGGAAAATAAGAGTATGAGGAATGCTGTTACAGCTGTAATTGAAGTTAAGAAGGAACTTATTGCTAAGTATGAAAGAGGTATCCATGTGGCTGATCTCACTCCTTGTTCAATGTGCCTAAATCCACTGTTTGAAAAATAAAGAAGCTATCAAAGCAGCTGATGTGGCGAAAGGGGTTATGACACTGACCCCTGATCAAAAAGTTTGGAAGAAGGCTGGGAGCAGTGGCTTGTGCCTATAATCCCTGCCCTGGGGAGGCCTACGAGGGTGGATTGCCTGAGCTCACAGGTTTAAGACTATCCTGAGCCAGACAACACCTCCTCCCTCTAAAAAAAAAAAAAAAAAAAAAATAGCCAGGAGTTGTGTCAGGTGCCTGTAGTCCCAGCTACTTGGGAGGCTGAGACAAGAAAGTCACTTAAACCCAGGAATTTGAGATTGCTATGATATCACAGCACTCTACCAAGGGTGACAAAGGGCGACTCGGTCTCAAAAAAAAAGTGTGGAAGGGATGGAAAAACTCCTCTTAGTTTAGATTAATGAAAAACAGTTGGCTGGTGATGTGATTTCTGAGATGATTTGTGAGAAAGCCAATGTCCTCCACGATTATTTAGTGAAGGGCATGCCTGACACTAGTGCTCAAAAGAAGGAGCTTAAAGCCAAAAGGAGGTAGTTTGAGAACTTTAAGAAAAGGACCGGGATCCACAGTGTTGTTATGGACAGAGAGGCTGCCGGTTCTAATTCAGAAGCAGCAGAAAAGTTGGTAAAGCAGTTTAAGGAGTTTGTGAACAGCGAGGGGTGTTTCTAACTAAGTGTTTAATTGTGAGGAAATAGGCCTTTATACTTTTAGGTTTTTATATTTTTTAATTTTAATGTATAATTTTATTCAAATATTATTTGTTAATATTTTCCCCTTGAAATCCAGGGTATTTATTGTTAAAATCATTTTGAAAATTCAAGTTTGTGGGAGCCAGGAACGGATTAAATGGTTTCTATTATATTAAAGGGGAAAAACCGTTTTGGAACTGAAACAGGGTTCGAATGGATTAAGTTCAGATTCCAAGGTTCACTGTAAATTTAAGGCGGGATAGGAGGATGCAGGGGGATTGGTAAACTCTCACCTCATGGGCACAACGTAAGGGTAGATAGTACACCGCCAGGTGAAGGGCTCAGCTAAGACATGGACTTTACCTAACAAACATGAACACTGTAACCTCATCATCTGTACACTCATATTGATCTGAAATAAATAAATAAATAAAAATAGCTTTGTTATCAAAGACAAAGTGCATATAGAGAAGAGTGGCACTGTTCACATTTTAAATATCTCTATATTGCCTTGCTCAATAGAAACTGGTGAATTCTCCAACCTGCTTTCAGTCTGCTCTGTCACATCATGGAACCTCTTCAAAAGAGGCTGAGGTGAGATGATTACTAGAGTCCAAGAGTTTGGGTTGCTGTCAGCTATGATGGCACAGCACTCTGTTCAGGGTGACAAAGTGTGACTTGGTCTCATAAAAACAAAAAACAAACCAAACTTTATTGTACACAGATGAGATAATAAAGAGGAGAATGATAAGTAACTCCCTAAAGTTAGAAAAATAAGTTGACCTGTTAGATTTCCAGGAAAGAGTTTTGTTCCCACACCAGGCTTGAGAAATACTAGTGCAGACAAAGACGTGGGGGAGAGACACAAAACGCTGTGCCCTGCAGAGCAGAACTGGCAGGTGCAGTGGGCAGGGGAAGAGGGGCCTGGAAGCCACGCCCTGAATACAGGGAGCTTGGATGCAGTTGTGTTACTGAATAGCTGCTTATATTTTGATATAAGTTCTTGGTTTAAAGGTACTTCAGGAATAAACATCTAAAATGTGTGGAGGGTTAGTAAAGAATGTTCATTAATTGATAGGAACCTATTTCCACTTGGACAAGAAGAAAAAATACCTATGAATAGAATTACATTGAGAACATGATTGCTTATGTGATTTTACCATCCTGCTAGGTTGTGAATATCATTATACTATATAAAAGGTAGCTACCACTTTCATTGAAACACACGAAAAGGTTAGAAAATGAGCCAAACAAGAATTAGCAGTTTAATTATCATATTCCAAAGGAGGGTGCTCAGGGATTGAACCTACTTTTTTTTTTTTGTAAATTTGTTTATGCAGAACACACAGAACAAATTAACCATGAGGTCCGCTCTAACTACCCCCCATTGGTATTCTTAAGTTCCTGCCCTGGTACTAAGGAACTTTACCAAGGGAGGGAGCTGAGATCAAAGAGAAAGTGCTTGGAGATAGAGCAAGGCTCAAGGCAAATTAGACAGATACACACATTGTTATGTTCAGAAAGCAAACAAAAAAATCTCTCATTATGCAAAATGCAGGAAATTAATCAGAGTTAACAAGTCACTATCTTCTTATCCAGAGTTTAATCTAGGATAGAATTTGGAAAAGCGGATCTTCTCCATCAACATCTAGTTAACATCTTAATATATTAACTGTTAGAAATTCTTCCAAATCTGTTGATGAGTGGTTTCATCACAGAGTTTTCACATATTCCAAAGCTCAAACAATTCCTCAAAATTCATATTTAGGGAAGAGAAATGTACCACTAATGATTTTGCACCAACAATAAGAGAAATGATCTCTCACACTTACATGGAAGTTTCTCACATGCTTACCTGGTGCTTATGACATTCTACATTTTTTCCTGACTACTCTGTGCATATCAGTCCCATTGATCTTCACTACAATGTCCTGATATAGATAAATTATTTCCTGAGGAAACCGAGGAACAGAGGATTTGACAGTTTGACTCCAGAATATGAGCAAGAACTTAGCAATGACTAAATCTGAGCAAACTATATAAAATCAAACATGTAAAACTCTTCTAGGGAATAGTTCACATGGTTAGAAAAAACTACTTCTTGAAATTCTTACTCTAAATTAGGAATTTTCTCTAGCTCTCTCAGAATGCATTTGAGTGACAACAACCTTGAGTAAAAGAACTTTTCCCATATTGTCCACCACTTTATCTTTAGACCCAGAGCAGCCACAGAACAGGTTCTTAGTAAATATTTTCAAATACATTGAATCTTAATATTTATGCTTATAAAGTAAGCTTATTTAAGAAATTCAGTAAAGTGGAGATGGAGGGTGTGGTTGTCTGTTTGGGTTTTTTTTTTTTCCCTCTTCAACAACTCTATTGTCTATTAGCGATAGTCTGTCTCCTACGGATCCACAGGCAACCTTGTTCAGTTATTCCCCCATTTTAATATTTATACAATCACCAGGCAATGTTGTTAAAATGCAGATTGTGATTCAGAGGTTCTTGGATGAGGCCTGAGATTCTACACTTTTAACAAGCCTCCAGGTAAGGTCAAGGCTATTGGTCCAAGGATCACTCATTCAATATCAAAGTCTTATAACTCGCTAATAGATGTGACTTTCAGGGATAAGTAATTGAAGTCACGTACAATCATAACAAGTAAAAGAGTATGAGCAGTGTGTGCAGGATAGTTTTTTCCACACTCCTTTGCTTGTTTACACAGTTGCCATTATTTTAGGACAAACTGAAAAGTGACATTTCTCGCTGCTACTGGAATAATTGTCACATAGGATGCTAAATTCTTCACGTTTCACTGGGGGACATACTGGGACGCTTTGTTTGGATATCTCCAACTGTCAATGTTTTCTCTGTGACCTTTCGTATGGATTAAACACAAATAAACACATATTTAACATTTTGAAAAGACAGAAACATCCACATAAATGTTTTTTTGGGTTCCATTCATCATTATAGGACTTAAACAGATAACTGTTGTTAAAATAAACCAATCAAAAAGTGATCTATCATTTTTGCAGTTGAAAGGTCAGGCTTGATACCACTCACTTCACACACAGAAAAACTTATTAAAGTGATGACTATTTAGTTAGCAAATGTTCTTATTGTATTTAATTGGTCCCAAACACTGTTTTAAGTTTTATATGAATATTAATTTGCTTGATATGCAAAACATCTCAGTCTCCATTCACCATTTATTACCTTCATTTTCTAGGTGAGGAACAAAGCCACAACAGAGTTAAACATGCCACTCAAAGTCTCCTATAATTTTGATGGAGTAATCAGGATTAAACCCAGACAATCTGACTTCATAATCTGGGCTCTTAAGCACTGTACCCCAGGCTGCCTCTCTACACATTTCTAAGGAAAAAAAATATACTTTAAATTTCTAAAAGCTTGAAATATCATATTTAACTATATTTTAAATTAATCTCAAATCCAGGCTTCTTCCAACAACTTACAAATTTCACAAATAGAAGAGCAACAAATAAATGGTTAAGATATGACATGATCAGTGTTTCATATGCACCAAAGGAAGGGAAACACAGCCTTCCTTCACTAGCATTCTGGGTTCACAGGAATTTTCACTGAGCATACTCAGCTACAATGAGCTAACCTACTATCTCTATTACCAAATGATAGCTACATTTTTGTAGCTCCCTTGAATTTCAGAAATGTATTTCTAATTGCCCATCAGACATCCTCAGACACCTTAACACAATGGTAACAGTAAACTAACATAACAAAATCTCCCACAAAAATACCTCTTCCCTTGAAGTACTGTGTTGAATAATGATATAATCATCTGTTCACTGATCCAGTTAGAAACCTCTGAGACATCTCAACAATTCTCCATTTGTTGGTCCATATTGCACCAACCAATATTGAACGTACTCCAGGCAGCATCAGCTGAAGTGCTCATCGACTCTCCCTTGGACCACTACACTGCCTTCTCAGCATCTCCTGACTCTCTCATCTCTATTTATTCCCTGGTACTCTCCTTAGACAAGCTTTCCTTGAACACATGCAGAGGGTCTGGGCACTTACTAGTTAACAAAACTTAAGTCATCCACCTGTTAGAAATTTAAGCCAAAACTACTTAATAAGATGTACCAGACTATGTTTCCAGCCACAGCCCCAACTACTTTTTTTCCAAGAAGATACATAAGCTTTTCACTTCAACAAACTATGCCCTTACAAATCTTAGCATATATGTTTTTGTTCTACCCAGAATGTCCTTGTTAGTATTTTTAGCTTGCCAATTTTTATCCATCTTTCAAGACGATTGCTCACACATGAAGCATTTTCCTGTACCTCCAAGCAGAAAAACTTTATCACTCTGATTTTCTATTGTTCTGAATGTATTTTCTGTTATTCCCTCCAGCCTATGGGTTCCCAGTACATGAGAAAGTAAGTCTCTCATAGTTTTGGCACGTAGGAGAAGCTTAGTTAACATTTACTGAATAAATAAATGACAACAAACCATTAAGCTTAACCATGGCTTTTGCATGAAGAATCGACTGTGTAACTTTTCAGATTTCAAAAAGACTTACATCCTTAATAACATAAATAATATTAATTATACTAATTACATAATAATAGGGTGTTTCCCCACATACCATGTCAATTTCTCCAAATTTGGTGGGTAAGGATGTTATTTGAAGCATGCATAACAACAAGAGTAAGCTATACTAATAGTTTCATACATCCTCTGACTGTCTTCCATTCTATTTCCATAGTTATGACTACCCAAAGGGGAGGGTAAACTAAAGTGTGAAATGCAGGATAGTGTAGGCTGTCGACTGCCAAGAAAAAGAAAAAGGCAAAGCCACTCATGTTGAGTTCAACAAAGATTTTATCATCAAGCATGTGCTATACAACACCACCGCTGCCGTGGTCCTTCTGTAGGTGGTTTGTCTGACACGTGGGAGGCTCATCTTTGGCTGAAACATACTGTAGTGCTGTTGATATATATGACTCTATGTGAATTTATGCTTTCCTGTGCCATCTGTAAACACAGGTGGTTCCTGCTTTGTGCTATGATCGTTTTATGGAAAACTAACTGGAGAGAAAACAATAGCAAACATTATTTGCTCCATATTCACATAAACTGCTATGCATATTCAAATTTTAAAGCTTACACAAAATATGGAAGGCTCACAAAGGTGAGAGAGTGTGCAGCTATCATTTCAACCTCTAGATGGCGATGCTGCACTAGTTTGACATCTGCACTAAACCTCGCATTGTGGGGGCTTCAGGTACATTGTACCCTGGACAGCCAGAAAGTGGGGAATGATCCCCCTATTCCAGATAAAATGGAAGGAAATGTTATAGTTGTATATCTTAAGTAAAATAGAGACAAGTATAGCAGTGAATGTCTAAGTAAAATAGAGATAAGTATAGCAGTGAATGTCTGTACTTAAGAAGAAGAGTTTTCCTGATGTTAAGTAGAGACACAGTATTAAATTGCTATATTTTGTATTTTTGAAGTTTTTATCAAGGTGAGAATTTTCAGACACATTCAAAAGTATAGTGAGTGATGTAATGATCCTCCATATGCTCACAACTCAGCTTGAGCAATTATCAATATATCATCTATCGTGTTAATATGTATTCCCACCCACTTACAACATGTTTTGTGCCACATATAAATGCACTAAAAACCTCCTGGTTATACTTAACAAAGTATTTTACTTGATACTAACATGTGAAGGGAAGACTAAGGATACAGTAGGCTATTAGCCTTTGAAGAAAAGACTATGCTTATGGTTGGTAAGGGGCAGGAGGGAAGGTTCTTGGCCCTATTTCCTGACCTGGGTGGGGAGTACATGGTGGATTACACTTTGCTCTAATTCACCCACTTATAGGCTTTTAATTTGAATACTTAACTGTATGTGTATTTTACTTCCAGAAAAGGACAAAAAAAAAATAGACAAGCAGCAAAGGAGCATGGCCCTTATTTATCCTGGCCTCTTCAATAACAAGGGTTGGCAAAGTAGAGTAGTAGCTCCCCTTTACTGACAAATGGAATCACAGAGAATAATAATGGAAAAGTGAGTTAAACTTACAAAATTTAGAGAGAAATTAAAGAGAAAAAAAGGTTTCAAATACTTACATTGTCTTTTTAAGTGAAAAAGGAAACCTTGACTTTTATGTTAAGAAACTCTCTTAAAAGTTTAGTAGGTTGTTATCCTGATTCTCAATGGGAGGTATTCTAACCGTAAGAAGATGGGAGGGACATGCCCACTCACTCACCTGCACCTGCCCCTGCTGGTGCCCTGGGAGCCAGCCACAGCCACGGGTGGCAAAAAATGCTCTATTAAAGTGAAATAATATTGAAAATTTTATCCCTGAGAAGCCCACTGGGCTTAATAAATAATAAGACCTAGGGAAAATAAAAGTGTGATAATTGAAAAGGTAAAAAGAATTCGAGGAATGAAAGTTGAAAATAAGAAAGTAGACAGCACAGACTAGGTCAGAAGCTGTTCTTACTTGCCCCTTCCTTCACTGCTGTGTCGATTCTCCTCTTCTCTAAATGCACAGAGTGTGCAAAGGGTTATGTTATGCCCAGAAAGGCATAATGGGGTGCAGAGAGTATCTGCTTTACATTCACACTGGGCATGATTGGAACCCTGAGAAAAATACTTCCTTTATATTTCAGTTCCCTTATTTGTAAAAAGAAGTTATGAATATCTGCTTTTCAGGGATATCTTGATTAGGAGAGACAATATATACAATATTAATGAAATACCAATACATTGATGGCAATCAATTAGTAACGCCCATCATTATTGTTAAATTATTGCTGTTAATAATAGTTAATTATTATTTTTATATGTTAGTATTTTTCTTTTTACCCAGAAATAAGCTAATACTATAGCAGGTGTTTCTAAATATCTCCAACTTGATTGACAAGCATGATTTGAGCACAAGCAGAAGCAGCCTTAGGGATTATATGCACTTCCTTGATAGATACTGGTAAGTTTTCTCTAAAATATGTAAGATAAAAATGAGTTTTCCTCTTCACACAGTATTTCCATTAGCATATGTGACTAATACTTACTCATTTTATAATTCACTAAGAACTAAGGAAGGGAAGTATAACGCCAAATAAGTCATCCAATTCATAGACAGCAGAGGCTACAATTATTTCTACAAATATCTAATGGGAGACACTGAAATGGATGGTTTCTCTTGGGAAACACGATGACCATATCTCACCGTCCTTCTGTTTCTGTTCTAAGTTTAGCTATTCAAATAAAAAAAAATGCATGGTCAACAGTAACCAGAACCTCTCATCCTTCTCAGAAATAAATTCAATCCAATGTTTCATTTAAACTGATCAATTAGAGCTGCCTATCTGGAACTGGTATGATTAAAGTAATTAGGTTTTAACGCAGGATAGAGAGCTACTAGACAGAACACAGAGCACTGCGATTTAGCACTACTGGGGAATTGCTGCCCTCTGCAAACTGGGCTGTGATTACTACATATTAATTTCACTTATGGGAAGAACCAAAAAGACTATTATAATCAAGCTTTGCATAATCTTTTCTTAAATATAGGATCATGTTACTATTATAAAACTCAGACGAGGCATAATTTAGACCTATTTTAGAATGGCGATAAAAGGACATATGACACGGAATCATGATACAGAAATTTACTGATTCACAGGAAGACCTTCCCTTAATATTGTTACCTAACTAAAGTAATGATTTCCCTAAGCAGCAAAAGAGTAGCACCCAGAGCATGTGATTAAGCGGTAAAACGTAAGGCGTGATTATCTTACCCATTTCAGTGGCTTCTGGAGCATTTGTTGCAGAGAACATTTTTAAATTGTGCTTGATCAAATTAAATAAAGAATTAAGACAAATCTACCTAGTGTCTCAACTTAGATATGTATGATGGTTTAAAAAAAAAGTGCTAAATTTGGTTCAAAAGTTGCATAGACTACTTCCTGTTTTGTTTTGTTTGTTTTTGTCATTTATTAGATATTCAAACTTGTACAAACTATTTTGCTCTTGGAATCCATTTACTTAACCATAAAATAGTTTGGGCCTCAGCAAATTATGTTCTAAAATTCTTAGAAGTTTTAACTTTTTAAGATGACATTATCCTTTGCACTGTATTCAATGGACACACTGCATCTATTCTTCCTAACAGATCAAACATGAACTGGTAAGCATGCTGCAGTTCCGGTAGTCAGGAATGTAGCTTCCTTGTCCTGGTGGTGTGGTGGCAATAACAGGGGCAGAGGGGAGGGAGGGAGAGAGGGAGAACAGGAACAGGTGAGATACCTATGTGTATTTCCTTTAATAGTCACAATTATAATAACACACACCTAAAAAGACCTTTGAAAGCCAAATGTTTGCTAGTATGTGTAAGAATGGGGCAAGTGGAAATAAAGCTAGATGATTTTAAAGAAACATATTTGGTAGGAATAGAACACCAGCTCCTTTAATTTACCTTTTTTTTTTTTTTAAGGAAATACCTACTGACTGCTTCCTACTCACCTCCATTCTCCTTTTTAATAAAGAGAATATGTCACTAGAATGAAGAGTTCTCGGCTGGACAGAAAGGATTAAAAGCGAATCTTCAGTACTCTCCAAAAGACTAGCATTAAGTGAGTGACACAGTACTTTAGAATTTTTTAATGACCACATAATATATACCTTTTGGTCAAGTTTTAAGAAAGTATACATAGCATGTCATAGCAAAGGAAAACATCAGGGCAAGAAAAAAAGCCATAATGATAGCCAGTAGTGAGCTAGTGCTTAATTCTATGCCAGGCAATTGTCTTAATACTCTATGTACATTATTTCATCAAATATTATAGACATACTACTATGCTAACCCTAACAGTATCCCTGTTTGACAGATGTGAAACTGAGGCAGAGAAAGGTCAAACACATCAACTGAAGTTTTACAGAGTGGTGCAGCCAAGACTTCACAGGAGACTCCAGCACCTACACCAGGGTGCTATCAGTGGAGTGCTGTCAAATCATGTATTTCAGAATAATCTTCATCTTAACTTTCTTCATATATTTTATTGCCTTGTTCTTTTTATTCTCATTAAAAAAATTCAATTAATCCATGAAAGAAAGTATTACAACACATGTTCACTAGCGGGCCATTTAACACCCTTCAAAAAATTTCAACCAAGAGAGATTGCATTAGTTTAATTTTCCACGGAAGACGAACATGGCAAGATATTTCACTTTCTTGGGGGTATTCTATTTCTAGTGTTAAGAATTCTTGACATAGTACAAAGTTTATTGTTTCATGTCAATCTGAAAATCTAATGGTTCTGTATTAATCTTCCGTGTGTTTGGCCTTGGGAAAGATTTATGCAAAACTTCAAAATACTGCATGCTGAAATTGGATTAATCACATCAGTAATTAAATAAAACTGAATTTGGCTTTGAGGTTTGTCTATAAAATTTCTGTAAATAAAATAGAATTTACTTGTATAACTATGTTTACAAATCCTCAAAAATATAGTATGATTATTACTGATTTCAGATACAAAGAAGATAGTATTGTTTCTTAAATATCAAACATATTCTATCTACATGTATCCTTTTTTCAAATTAGTTGAAAAGGTCGGTTCAATGGCCGCATTTGCTACTTTACTGCTTTCTTTTGATAAAAGATCGTTCCCCTGAGATCACAGAGGCAGATATATACTCAGTTTCTCTCTGATCATAACCTCCACCCCTGGTTTGAGTGAGTGTTCAGTGGAATTGAACATGTGCTCTTGGCCTGAAGTATTTATGTCTGATGGAGGTAGCAGAAATGTTGCCTCTTTTTAAAAATAAAATAGTTCTTTAATTATGTGTTCAAAATTACTTTGCAGTCCAATCAACAGTGTAAGAGTGCTCTCTTCTCTCCACTTCCACGCCAGCATCTGCAGCTTTGAGACTTTGTGACGAGGGCTATTCTCATTGAGGTTAGGTGATACCCCAGGGTGGTTGTGATTTGCATTTCTCTGATGGTCAGGGACGATGAGCTTTTTTTCAAATATTGTTAGCCATTTGTCTTCTTCATCAGAGAAGGTTCTATTCTTATCTCTTGCTCAGTGGTAGATGGGATTGTTTGCTTGTTTTTTGCTGATTAATTTGAGTTATTTATAGATTCTAGTTATTGTCCCTTTGTCAGATTCCTACCCTATAAATATCTTTTCCAATTTTGAAAGTTGTCATTTTGCTTTCCTGGAAGTATGGAGAATCCTCAAAGAAGTCAAATTAGACCTCACAATTGATTCCCATTAGAAAAGAAAAAATTCTTTTATCATAAGGACATTTGTTTATGGCAGCTCAATTTACAATCGCCAAAATGTGGAAACAGCCTAAATGCCCACCAACCCAGGAATGGATTAACAAGCTGTGATATATATACACCATAGAATATAATTTAGCCATTAAAAAAGATGGAGGCTTTACATCTTTTGTATTAATTTGGACAGAGGTGGAACACATTCTTTTTAGAAAAATATCACAAGAATGGAGGCCAGGTTCAATGGCTTACACATGTATAACTAGAACTCTGGGAGGCTGAGGCAGGTGGATTGCTTGACCTCATGAGTTCAAGACCAGCCTGAGAAAAGAGCAAGACCCTGTTTCTACTAAAAAAAAAAAAAAAAAAAAAAAAAAAAAAAAAAACTGAGGCAAGAGGATCACTTGAGCCCAAGAGTTGGGGATTACTGTGAGCTATGATGATGCCACGGCATTCTACCTCAGGTGACAGCTTGATAGCTTGTCTCAAAAAAAAAAAAAAGGTGGAGAAGCAAGAATCCATTGTACTAAATTCTAACATGAAGCCAGTAGACGTAACACATAAGAGAAAAACTAAATCAATTCAAGGTGGGAGGTAGGGGAATGATGGAGTGGGGAGAGGAGAGGAGGGAGGGAGATAGAGGGGTTTGGTATATGGCAAAGCTCTTGGGTGGGACACAATTATAAGAGGGACTTCATCTAACAAATGCAAATATTATAACCTAATTCTTTGTACCTTCCATGAACCTGAAAGAATAAAATAAACGAATGTAGTTCCAAACCTAATAGCATATCAAGTTCCTTTGTCCTTACCTCCCCCAATCTTAGATATAGCCCTTTGGAGGACTTTATCCTCCTGTTCCACTTCGGACTAGCTATTTCTTTAAATCTACTAAGTCTTCTTGGGACTTCCAGTTATCATTATCCTGGAATTCTCTTCGCTCCCTGTGACGAGTCCCCTGTTTTCTGACTCTGCCTTCCCCTGGGACTTGCTGCCCACCTTCATTTTGGGAGCCAGTGTCTCAGAACATCTTCCTATGAAAGATATGCATGAAGTTAACTTTGGAAATATAGCACATAGGAAGTTCATCACTTCACATGATTGGAAAGTTGGCTGAGAATATAATTTTAGTATATAAACCAGTTTCTTGGAATATTTTGGAGTATGTTTTGTACATCCCAGAATTATAAACTCACTGTCTTGTACCTGCAGTGTTGCTAGTAAAATAGCTGATTCTACTTTGATTCCTGAACCTTTTATGTAATCTCTTAGATCACGGATATGACCCTCCTCTGTCTTAGTTGGGAGATGTGACACTAACAACTACAAGTCATTTTCTAGTAGGGAAGAAGAGGGCTCTGGAAGCCAAGGATGGTTGGAGGGACTGGGGCCAGCACAGAGTGAGGAAAACGAATTAGAATATGCAGAGAAGGGAGAGGTGGGGGAATAAATTTAAAAACCAGATCTTAAATCAATCTATTTATGATTTGGTCCACTTTAAAACGAACTAATGCCTGCTTTATTAAAATCATCTTCCCTCTCCTTTCCTAGAGTTCCAGTTATGCTTACTAGTAACATGTAATCAAATGTTAAACTATTCATATTACTGTCCTCAGGACTTCTGCTGTTTACATTATTTGACAGTTAGTAAGAAAAATGCAAGGCTGTCATGTTCTGATGTCTCTGCCAATTTTTCCTTTTGTTCTCCGAAATGTTTGCTTCAGTTTTTTATGTAATTCCGCACTTCAGGCAGTTAGTGACACAAACCTGGATTACATCTCATACCATTTATTCGTAAAAGGGTAGCCTCTTCTATCTGCCTTGAATTTTTCCTTGAATTAAACTTTGCCCTCATCAAATTTCAACCCCATGCCTTCTTCCTTTTGTCTTTTGCCATGTGGCCTACTGTTTGACTCTGGAACTTTCCATGCTGCCTTACATCCTCTGTGCTTACCTCAGGGCCTGGCTCGTGGTGGGCACACACCCAGTGTGTTACAAAACAGAGGAATATAAGCTTTAGTTATGTCAAGAATGTTCAATAAGCTAGAATTCCTAACAATATTTATATTCATAAAATATAGTCTCATTATAAAAAGTGGCCAGCAGATAGGCCACAAAGTGAGAACTAACTATGTATGTACTATCTTTCTACTTTCAAATTGATGATGTTTATAAAAATTCAATATAAACCTGTACACATATACTGAGTTCAAAGTGAGGTTAACTTACTTATATGGTGAGTAAACCTTACAAAACACTCGACTTTATGGAATCAAATATAAGATTCCATTTGGTGAATAGATTTGAATTTAGTCTTCTGCCAAAACCTATTTATGTTTTCAAATCATTTTCCTTGTTCTCTGCACTGAGCTCTTGGCATCTAAGGTGCAGCTTTGAGCATCCTTCATTCCAGCTAGACTTTCAGAATATGAGTTTCATCAACCTTACCTAGATATTTATTCATCATTCATTGGATGACCACTTTACTTTGTAAAACAGAATCTAAGTTGTCTGCAAAATAAATAGCACAGGCTGGACACTTGTTCCTTAGTTAAGACGATGCCTTTCAGCCTCTGTGTGGAACTGGATGAACACGGAGACATCTCTCTCACCACAGGACACTGGGGTCTTTTCTCACATCTGTATGTAATTTTACAATCTTGGGGGAAGTCTCTGTTTTCTTTTCCTTCTCTTTCTAATAATTGTTCCCCTTGCTTTCTTCAGACATATCACTTTTGTATGCCCTGCTTTATTTCTGTGTAAAAATCAGAAAACTTGGTAACACCAAATGCAAATGCCAACGATTAGCTGGAGCCAAGCAGGAGGTGCCTCCTAAAGCCACTCTGCATTTTCCATGGTTTATTTCCTGCCCACTTCATTTCCTTACATTATCATCATATGCCTTCAGGTTGTTGAGTTCACATCCATTAATTATATCATATATACTAGGCTGTTACTTGTTCAGCTCACACACCCCCACCACCCAATTTCTTTGTTTATATCAACAGTTGCAGGCCTTCGTTTATTACAAATATTTTCTATGCCTCTTCAGTTGAGAGACCTTTGAAAATAGTTATACATAAGTAGGAATTCTCAGGAAAACTCCCTCTTGAGGGATCTGTGTCTTCTAGACAAGTATGAACATAGTGATCGATGAGTCTCTCTTACTAGGTATCAGAAAGACCCTTAAACTAGGTGATGCTATAGGTGTTAAGTCATAAACACATGGGTTGAAATACAGAAGTTTGAATGTGTGGACAAGTGTTATGTAAGAGGCATGTGGTTGGTTGTAGTGATGTCCCTTCACTTAGAGGTTTATTGTACATAAAATACTTGGCTGCTCTTGATCAGCAGTGTAACTAAACCAGGGGGCTACATACAAGGCCCTTCCTTTGATACCTTCTGGGGAAAGGCTAATTTAACAAGGTAAGCACTCTGGTCCATGCCTCCCCTGCTCTCCACAGCAATCTGCAGGGCATGGCTGTCTCTGTCGGATCCCAGGAGTCAAACCCAGATTCCTCAGGAACTCATAGATGGTCAGAACAATACTTGGATTGGAAAGAATTGAAACTCTTAATCCTTCCCATCTTTAGAACACTCTCCTTTCATTTTAATAGAAGTGGGAGGTGGTGATATAAAAAGTGATTTCATTTTCCACACATCTGCTAGTTCCACTCCAATTTCCCTGTGACTGGAAAGGACCCACTTGATTAGAAACAAAAGAACCACTTTTAATTCACAAGTAGAACATCCGTCATTCACAATTAGTTGATATATTTTTTTCAAGCACACACAATTATTTGAAAACACTACTCTTTAGTAATAGGTAATGTGTGACCTCATACTAAATAGTCATTAAAATTCTCAAATCTGAAAATTCACCGCATGCCCAACAATTTGAAAGTGCTGTGGAATATTGGGTAAGTGACCTGGGAAGTTTATTTCACATAATTATTTTAAACTAAAGAAATATAGGAGAACGAGATAAGCCATCTTTTGAATTATTGTTAACTACAGGTCTACAGAACAGAACTGCTTACATCACAAGGGGCTGTTTATGTGAAGTGGCTGAATCAAAAAATAGGGTTGAAAATTTTGAAAAAAGAATAGACTCCTCATTTTTTGTACTTGGCAACATAGATATTTTCAGATCCACGCTAATTGGAGCAAGTGATGACATTTCTAAGTAGAGTGTTGGGCTTACATTATCATATTGCTGGACCACGGGGATGCTGTGTGCTGACAACTATACTCACAGTGCTTTAGGGGGTCATTCTATGTATAAAGAACCTTATCTACTTTGAAAGTATATTTCTGATATTTTCATTTCTTTTTACTGTCTACATTAGTATGTGTATTGCTGGTATAATTTCATAAGTTACAATGTTCCTTTACGACCTCTGAATTTAACAAGCCTGAGACTCCTTGTCATTTTAACCTGTTTAGAGAGGAGGAGATAACAAAAATATATTTTTAAATATGCTCTAATCAGACATGTGATGAATTCCAAAGTAAAACCATGTTCATGTGTTCTACCCTTGCTAATAAGATTCCCTTGGAAATAACAAACAGAATAGTTCAGTAATTTAAAAACTGGCACATTATTGCTTTAATAAGAACTGTGAATATTTTATCACCATAATCCCCAATGAATAATTCCGCTTTGTTACTTTCCCTTGGAAGAGAAGAGTACTTGAAGTTATGATATGTGGTGATAGAATCTCTGGAAACCCTTTGAGATTCCTCGCCAAGTGACTCTGAAAATCTTGGGTATTCTCTTCAGAATATTTAGAAACAGTGTTCACAATGTGCAACAATTATTTGTCAAATTTTTCTAAATATTGAGATTAGCTTCTCGTGTCCTATTTTGAATTTGCATTTTATCCTTTCAGTTGTTTCCAATCTGTTGCATATTAACGATCTCTGTTTCTCAAGTCTCCAGGATTTCTTCATTAATATCTTGTCTCTGCCTTTTGCTATAATGTCACATAGTCTTATTCACACAACATTTTCACTAAAGATACTTATGAGAGCTTATTGTGTATACGGGACCATGACAAAGAACGTGGTGGTCACCTAATATTTTATGTGCTTTCCTATGTTTTAAAAAATGCCTTGTATTTAAGTAAAGGCTAAGGGTCTAGTTATGGCTAATATGTGATTAAAATGAACTCTGTCATTCCCTATCAAATATTAATTGGTGATATCCCACCTGTATGCTTTTTCACCCTCCTGCCTTAATCTTGGAAGCCTTGAGTTCAGAAAGTGCAGCTACTGTAGAGCATCTGATTAATTCAGAAACCAATACATGTAGCATGAAGAAACTAGAAGAATACATGAAATTATAGAATAAATAGGATTTAAGAAATATGTTAAATATATCATGCCTTGATATTCTGCTTGCTTGCTAGAGGGAGGACTCAAAATTTATTCCATATTTGTTAAATAGTGAAAATGTATCAAAGGAAAACACAATTTGTTATTTGTTGTACCAATAAAATAAGAACAAACCAGTAGATTGGTTTGTTACTTGTATAACCAGGGCAAAATTTTCTCTGTATCTTCAGAGGCAGGGTATGATGACCTAAATGAACCTATTTGTTACTTAAAGCCATTTAAATGTACTTACAAAGTCAGAGGAGATAATTTTTAAATTTGTTTTAGGTCAGGTTTCATTTTTACTTATTTGATATGAACTTGTCAACATCAAGCAAATATTTCAACTTTTAAATATATTATACTACTGGCAGGAAATTCTACATGAAGTACTTATAGAAATAAAGATATTTTTGTGTCATATATACATATGTATGTTGTGTAAAAAGCATAACTAAGTTCAAATAAGAGAATTTCCTAAAAAACTATAAATAAATTTTCTGCATTACTTTGAGAGTTGTACATTCAAACTTTTCCATCTTTCTAGCTTGTTACTATCAGGAATATTAGAGGGACATAATACGATTTGAATCATATGATAGATTTCTAATGAATTCATCTAAATACTGCTAAATATTTGTGTGTTCTTTTTAGTTAGAATAAATCTTGGTTGAAAATGTTAGAGTCTCCTCTTCCCTTCCCTTTCCTTTCCTTCCTTCCTTCTTTTCTTTCTATTTTTCTTTCCATAAAGCTATATTTCCAGTTAGATTTCTAATTATTATTTTATTTTATTTTATTTTATTTTTTTGAGACAGGATCTGACTCTGTTGCCTGGGTTAGAGAGCAGCAGCAGCACCCCAGCTCACTGCAACCTTAAACTCCTGAGCTCAGGTGAGCCTCCTGCCTCAGCTGTCCAAGTTCCTTGGGCTACAGGCATGCACCTTCATGCCCAGCTAATTTTTCTATTTTTTTTTTTAAATAGAAAAGGGGTCTTGCTATGTTGTTCAGGTTAGGCTTAAACTCTTACCTTCAAGTGATCTTCCCTTTGGGGCCTCCCAGACTGCTGGGATTATAGGCCTGAGCCACCAAGTCTGGCCTAAAATTAGTTTTTAAAGAGAATCACTAAGAAACCCATACAGGGCTTACAAATTTTGGAACTATATCTTCTATAAGGAACACATTATCTTTCCTAGAAACCTTTGCAATGGAAGGATAAGATTTCATGGACACTTGCTGGAAATCAATGATCCACGGGAGCAAAACATGCACACTGCATTCAACAGAAATACCAAAGAATAGAAGATAGGAGCAAGGTGGTTTTGAACATGGATTTCAAATGCAATTGTGTCCTCTTGAGTTTTAGCAATAATATATTCACCTTCCTTGCATAAGAAAGGTTTAGTTAGCAGGCTTCTAAAAACTGTACATGAGATAGATGTCCTTTATCAAACCACATAATGTGTCTCTGCTACGATCACTCGCCTGAAAGAAAACTTCCATTCTACATCCCGTGTGGCCTTTATTCAAAAGGAAAGTGGTGTCGATCCAACTTAACTCGTGTGGTTCATAAAACTGAGAAGTAGGGGAAAGTTCTGAAGTTCAGTGGAACCAAGTGCACAAGTAACTGTCAATAAACAATAGTTTGAGGATTGATATATGAACAAAGACATAGTAAAAATTTTTTAAAAACCTTCCAATTTTCCTTAGTTTGATTTTCAGACATTCTGTGTCAAGTAAATTTGAGTTCCATTGTGGTAGGTCTATTATGCTGTGATCAGAATAGTTTTGTAATCTTTACCAGTTTGAAAATGTACTTCACACATTGAAAATAGTTTTTCACAGGTATATTTCACACTTAGACAGTTATTCCAAAGAGAATTGACATATGGTAGTGATTTATAAAAATTTAACACTACTTAAAATGAAAAGAGATTAGTAGGAAGTTCAACTCCGTAATTGTAAAGTGTAGAATATTAAATCAACAAAATACAAAAGAATTAAAACATAACAATAAGGCAGAGTTTCCCTAACCCCGTATTATTATTTTTTTTAATGCTCCCAACTGTATATCAGGGATGATTGATTTTTTAATATTGCCTGACCACACATCACCTATAAAAAAGAATTTATTTTTTCTTTTAGTTAGAAAGCACTTTTCTACTTAAACTGCCACCATTTCTTAAGTATTTTAGTTGCCTAGGAAACATGAAAAGGTTTTGCAGAAATGGAAGGAATTCATTTAACCACTAAATTCCCTCTATAAGCCAGATTCATCATTTCTATATTGTCGAAGTCTTCAGCAGAGCATTGACTGCAGCCAACCGGCTCGACACCATGTCACACTTTTATTAGAGTGAAATGGGTCAGACCTACGTTCAAAGAGCATAAGCATAGAGTTACCGTCCTCACTGTATGATCCAGAATATCATTTCCCGGAGATTCTAATGTCTATGAAACCAAATATCTGTTTTGTTTCTATTAATCTAATCTGTTATGTGGCTACCAAAAAAGTAGCCACTTTAACCCTGCAGAAGGATCACGATGTCAGACTTTCACTTTTTTCAAGTACTAACTCTTTAGGAAACAGGATTTTGTTTATCACATCCAGACTGATCTACTGATCGTTTGGCTCTATGTGACTTTTGTATCTTACATCTGTGTAGCTTTGATGTGGAAGAAACAATCATAGGCTTTATTTAGATCATACATGATTTATTGTGGTTCCTGAATAATGCCACATTTTACCAGTGGTGTTATTCGGGGTGCACTTAATTAATCTCTGTAGCTCTCAGGTTTCCTCATCTAGAAAATGATAGTAATGGTATCTGAATCCAAAGGTTATTATATTTCATTTAAAATCATCCCTTCTTTGTTTCTTATGCCAGGTAATAGTCCCGCCATCTTCCTGGTTCACAAGAAAGAAACTGAACCTACCTTGTTCATCTTTCTCCTGACCCTTATATCCACTGAGTCATCTAGTCTCCCAATTCACTATCACTGCTGCTTTCAAAACTAGTGTTTATTTGGTCTCCATGTCTGAGTCTGGGCTGCTTCAATTTCTTAGCAATGAAGCCACATTCTCCCAAGAACACAGACCTTCTAAATGAGCTGGAATGCAAAAGTTGCACTAATATTTGGATTTGCTACTAAGAATATGATCACATTCATATCACAGACTAGTAATGACTTGAGATGCTGGTTAGAGGGACGATGTGCACATTCCCTTTTCTTGCCTTTATGTTAATGTCGTTTACAAATGATGGATTTATTAAGTTTCAAATATTGGCTGCCAAGCATGATCCTCAATTTAAATATCCCCTGTTTGTCTGGTTACTATTAAGAACATTCTCAGTAAATAAAATGTCGATTACCACCTTTTCAAGCAATAGTTAAGCCTCAAAGATTGCATACATGCCTTAATAAGTAGTCAAGTTTAGGTGACAGAGAATATTCTTCATCATATTTAATTTTATCAATATTGATTAATATTCATATGCTTATGCCCTCATTTCCTTGTCTCAGTTATAACACGCCTCCGGGGGTGTCATTCTATCTCTTGTTTCCTTTCCCCTATAGTTCCTTGACACAATAAATGCCATACAATTAATCTGATTAAAAGATTCATGCTTTACTTCAAATGGAAAGATTAAGTTTTAGGGACACAATTCAGTTCTCATTTTCAGTGAATCTGATTGATTGTAACTCACTCTTCTTCTTCTTGGTCACAGGTTGAAAATGGATGACATCAGATTATCAGAACACAGTATTGACAGAGTTACAGTGCTGAATGGGTCTCATCTGCACCATTTATAAGTCATTTATAATTCATCCCAAATAATAAGATCAAATCTGTAGCAAGGTGGTTGGGGTCAAAGTCATCCTATAGAGCTCTAAGGATCTGCAGGCATTCAAATGTCTGGCTATATCAGAAGTTAGTGTAGGAGTAAAGATGCTAGGAGAAGAGGATGTCACATATTACCATCTGCAAGTGAGAACATCAACAAACAGTAACTAGAGAATAAGCAAAAGGAGACTTAATTATCTTATCTTAAGAATATGTGTCATAATTTTAGTCTGCCTAGATGACTTTAAAAATATCGTTTTAAACCGTTCATTAAAGAAGGTAGATTCCATTCTCTGTCATTGTCCTGGATTGGAGGATTTTCTAAGATTTGTTATAGCTTTCTCATTCCGTGTGATACATAAGAATATATACAAAATGCTAATATATTAAAAAATATTTTGAGTAAAATCAAGTCTTTCAAAACTGTACTGAAGTACAATCGGAAGGAAAACACCAAGAATATTACATAAAATTAAAGATGTAGAAATGAGAACCCCAAATTTAGTCAACAGAAGGATCACATAAATTGCTGGAAAAAAAATGAGAAGTTCTTAAAAAGATGAATTCTCTAAGGACTAATACAAAGAGGTAAGAAAGTTCATCAAAGTTTTATTGAAAAGCAAAAAAGTTCTGTAAGCATACATGAAGCAAATTTATAAACTCTGAAAACATGAATAACCTCTAAATTTGTCAGAAAAAATATGTTTCTTTGTCTTAAAGAGGTAAATTTGAATTAAAATAAATTGCAAAGGATAAGTGGTAAAGTGTTAAGTTTCTTAAACAATAATACTATTCTCATTCTAAATGTGTACTCTCACCGGTATTAACATCAATCTTAGGCGCAAAGATCTTCCCTGACTCAGCTCTGCTTATCGTATAAATGCTCACATTGGCATTTCTCCTTTCTCCACTGGTCTCACTCACCGCCCCTAATTTTGTGGGCTAATTTTCAACCTAGTATAGTCACTCTCACATTTCCACACAATGGAATATTTGGCATTCTTCAAAATTAACCACAAATACCACTTTTTTCAAAAAGCTTATTATTCCAGGTAAAAAAACGATTCATTCCCTTTTTCATTTTAAATTTCTCTCTGCCTCTCACTGGGAAAATATTATGTGCATTCTTAGGTTCTGGTTATATAGATGGTCTCCCTGTGTGTATTTTATCTCTTCCACTAAACCTTAGGCTACTGAAGAAGAATTAGGGTCTAATCAATAGCTATTTTTTTCCTGTAGCCCTCTAGTACATGGTATTCACAGTGGGCAGCTCAAATCTGTGAATGATGGAAACATATTCATTTTCAGTAAAAAACCATATCAATCTGTTAAGAGATCAAGAAAAAGAGGGTACATTTTAGTAACTGTAAATATAAATAAGTTAGAAGACTATAAGTCTAAGTTTGCATTCCCTCTGTTTCCCCAAAATAAAGAAACATCAATATTGTGGAATAAAATAGCACTTTTTGTCAGAGACCTGGTTTCTACTTAAATGCTATGCGGTCTTGAACAAATTAATCTCTCTCAGCTTCAGTTCATTCACTGAAGACAGATAATACTTAACTTATGCTTTTTTGTAAAGGGCAAGTTACAAATATAGAAGTGTTCAGCTTAATGGCTGACATATCATTAATAATTTTAATAGAAGTGAACATTATAAGATTTTTATTTTAGGGTATTATCAGACTATAATGTAAATGGTTGTTGTTTTCTTTAATGCCTAGGACAATATAGCCTATGATTACAATAGATAATTAAATTTTTACATTTAAATAATATTGGCAAGGAGGTCACATATTGTATTTGTTAAAAGTTTTATTTTATGCAATTAGTTATCTACCTAAGTTGGAGTAGTTCTTTATCTTTGAATTTTTTAAATTTCTCCTTGTAAGAAATAAAAGTACACTGACCTAATTTTTGAACTGTCTGCTTTAATTTGAAAACCTAAAGCATGAAATTCAATTTTTATTTAGAAAGTAAGTTTTATTATCCAGAATTTAAGACATATTGGGTAGGCTAAAATATGCAAAGACAAGCTCAGACCCAAGGTTTATAGAGCATTTATATTTTCAACTTACAGTGGGTGGAAGAACCACCCACACAGACATGTACAGAGACCTTATATAGCCCAAATGGACATATTTTTCTGTAGAAATAGGAATTCTCCCTCCTTTCCACATTGCTGTACAGTGGATATTTTCATCTCCTGGTTCCCTTATATTTTAGCCTAACTAGTATCCTGAAGAAACCTCCCTTTCTTATGTTCATTTCTGCCTCCATCACCAACCTAGGACATACAGGGTTGAGGGTATCGCTTAGATCTGGAAATTAAAAGCACTGCACTTTGCTCTCTTCAATGACTGTGCTTATGAAATAAATCAGAAAAATCACAGGTCCAGGAGCCAAGTTCACACTATTGGATGATAGTGTCCCTTCCTGCTTGAATTTGAATCTAGGAGGCTGGAGTCGTCAATTGTTAGCAGTCATTTTGCTGCCTTCTAGTATTTCAGAATGAAGCCCTAATACAAGAAAGAGAGCAGGAGAAGAAAAGAGACCAGAGACAATGCTGTGCTAGAGGAAACAATGGATTGCTAAAGATACCGGTGCCCTACTCCCTGGAAGCTGCAACTATGTTATGGGAAGTATAAAGGGGGATTAAGACTGCAGATAGAATCCACCCGCTAATCAGCTGACCTTAAGATCAGGAGATTATGCTGTTGGCCCTGATGCCATCTCACAGTGAGAGAGGATACCCCAAAAGTGTGAGATCTGGGAGAACAGGTCTTCTCAAGGAGATCACAAGGTTACACCTGAGGGGTCCTCTCCATGGTGACTCAGCTCTTAGGAATTTGTAATCTGGAAATTTCCAAGTTCTGTGAAATCCTATAGTTCTGTAGGGGTTGGACTAGCATTTCCCACTTGATTCAAACCGGCCAATGGGAAGGGTACCTGTGGGGTAGAACTTTTTGACTATCAATAAAAGGAGAAAGACCAAGCCAGTCAGGGAGCACGACCATTTGGGAATAAAGTTCCTCTTATAAACGTGGTGTTTGGGTGCTCTTTCTCGCCAACGGGTCTCGTCTTCCTGCAACAACAGGTCATTAAAAGGTAGAAAAGGCTGTCGGGAGGGTCAGTTTCATAGTAATGCACTAGGAGAAAGACTCCATCAGCCATTTCTTGTTTGAGAGTGAAGGGAGCCTCTGATCTGAGGAAGGGGATTTCAGAAGCCAGAAAAAGAAAAGAAAAGAAAAATGAATTATTTACAAGAGTCTCCGGAAAGGAACTGCCAAGGCATGGGATACACCATGATTGTATCCCAGTGAGACCTGTTTCAGATTTCTGATCTCAGGAAAATGAAGATAATAAATTTATGGTATTTAAACCACTAAATTTATTTGAGTTTATTACAGCAACACTAGAAAACTGGTGTAGTCCTCTAACTCTTTTATAAAGTCTCTAATAATGCTGTGATCTCTTTAGTGACAGGAATCATAACTTTTTTCTTTTAAGATCAGTTTCTTGTTTACCAGCTAGGCACTATCAGAAATAAAACTTTAGAAGCAGCTTTTAATACACTGAAAAAAAGAATCCCTCCTCAATAAATGGTGCTAGGATAACTGGGTAGCCACATGTAAAAGACTGAAAGGAGACCCAGACATCTCACCACTAACAAAAATAAACTCATGATGGATAAAAGATTTTAATCCAAAGCACAAAACTATAAAAACCCCAGATGAAAGTGTGGGAAACTTTTAATCTTATTGGCCTCAGGAAAGAATTCATGAGGGAGATTCCACTGGCAATTGCAGCAAATATAAAAATAAAAAAATGGGTCCTGATCAAGTGAGAAAGTTTTTTTCACAGCTAAGGACACAATCAGCAAAACAAAGAGACAACTTTCAGAATGGGAGAAGGTATTTTTGCACTACAAATCTGACAAAGGGCTAATAACCAGAGTCTACAAAGAACTCAAGCAGATCATCAAGAGAATAGCAAATGACCCCATTAAAATTCAGGCAAGAGACATCAACAGAAACTTTTCTCTGAGGACAAATAGCCAAAAGCACATGAAAAAAATGCTCATTGTCCCTAATCATCAGAGAAATACAAATAGAAACCACTTTGAGATGTCATCCCACCCCAGTGAGACTGGCCCACATATCAAGGTCCCAAAGCAGCAGGTGCCAGTGTGGGTGTAGAAAGAAGGGAAGGCTCATGTGCTGTTGGTGGGGCTGAAAACTAGTATCGCCTCTAGGAAGAAGTATAGAGATGCCTAAAGAACTAAAAGCAGACCTTGCACTTGATCCTACAATTCCATTACTAGGCATCTACCCAAAAGAACAAAGGATTTTAACATACGGACATTTGCACGCGAATGTTTATAGCAGAACAAGTCACAGTTGCAAAAGATGTGAAAACAACCAAAGTGCCCTTCAGCACACAAATGCACTGATGTATCATGGTGTATGTATGCAGCATAGAGTATTGAGCACTCTTTAACCACAACAAAAAGGGAGATTGCGTATCTTTTGTAACAAGCTTGCATGGATTTGGAGACTACTCTCCTATGTGGAGTATCACAAGAATGGAAAACAGAAGCATCAGACGGACCCAGTACGAAACTCGATTTCTTAGATTACCAACAACATGCTCACATGAAAGGAAAAGGCAATTACATTCAATTAGGGAGATGGGGGCAAGGAGTTGAGTGAGTTCTCACCAACAGATAGATTGCACAGGTCTATGGCACACTTAGGATTTTAACCTTACAAACAAAACCATGTAGCCTAGCCACATGTAATCTGAAAACAGTCATAGTAGTATCTCATAGTAATCTGAAAAATTCTTTTTCTTAAAAAAGAATCAGACTTTATAGGGCAATTGCACAAGACAGGATTCAGTCAGAACAGAAGGCACAGGCCTCCTTATCTTCTTGAGCGTCTCACTGGGAGGCTTTCGGGGCTGGCTGGACACAGAGTAGGTGTTCTGGGGAGAGATGGGGCCTCATCTCTCAGCTGTGAGTAGTAATATTGAGGATCAGCTTCACCAGGCCTTCTCTGCGTGCTGATCCCTGAACAGTAAATTCCCCTACCTATTATTTAAACCATGTTTGTGTCACTGTACAATTCACCTGGAGAACCTGACATATGACAGGTAGAAGCCTCAAAAGAACTCACCTTGTATGACAGCTTACCCATTTGGGGCCATTTCTAGTCATATTGATACCTGGTAAATACAGTTAAAACGGGATTTTTTTCTTCTTAGAATTTTTTCAAGCATGGAACTTATATTATGTGCAGTATACCTGGAACTTTATTCATTTGTACATGCATTCAGATGACACAATTCATTAAACATATGACAATAATCTATAGGATGAAAATATCATAAATATTACTTATCTCCACAAAGGTGTCATGAATTGAAAGGGAAAGTGTGTACATAAGCAGCAATTATAATAACCATAATAACCCCACAATATGGATATTCATAAGGTCAGGGAATAAGAAGATTAACAGAAGTGTGATTAAATGATATTAGCTATATATAGAATCTGGACTCAACTATAATTATTCTTTTCTCAAATGGGAAGTAAGTACATCCTGAGATAAAATGATTAAAAAGAAATAAGCTTCCTGACTAGGGAATACACGTCCGCATTTCTTGGCAGGAAGAATGACTAAGTATGTCACCTCAAGCAGAGGCTTGACTATAGTAGGTGCTTAATGAATACTTGTGGCATAAATGTTTAAATGGATAATTAGCAAATAAATAAAGCTGATTGTGCCTAAATGACCTTACTAATTACCACTGCTCATGACCACGTTCATTTTGAAGTAATTTATAATTGTAGTTAGAAATACAAATCTTATAGCAAATTTAGCTTTGCAAAATAACATGCTGTAGGGACACAAAGAAAACAGGCTTTGTCCTTAACGGAATTGGCTGCAGAGAGCAACCAAACTGGGTTCCGGTCTTGTCCATTCTGCTTTTGGTCAGTGTAACTTTGGTCAAGTGACTTAAACTTGCTAAGTTAGTTTCTTTCTCTTTAAAAGACAGAATAATACTGGAAACATATTCTTTGTCAACTCTGAGGATTGAAGGAAGAAATGAATTTGAAATACTTAGCAGAGGGCCTATACTCAGTAAAGACTCAGTAACTCTTAGCTCTAACAACAACTAATCATAAGCATTATCTATACGAAAAAAAAACCCTTTAAACATCCAATGAGATCCTATAGAAGTTGAAAGATTTAGTCTGTAAAATATATTAGCACCATTATAACTATTATTATAAGCGATCCCATAGGGGTAATCACTTCTTGTGATTGGGGCCCATATGTTTATGTCAGAGAAATGGAACATGGCCAGAGATTTTTCAAGTAATTGTATAAAATTGCTCCTGTTACATAAAATTAATTGAGGCCTTGCTTCAGCAGCTGTTATGTGTACATAAAGGCTGCAAACCCTATTAAACAGAGTGATAACCATATAATCATGTTTTTCACATATAATTTTCTGCCATCACAGTGAAAGGTTTACAAATAACAGTGACTCATTTAAGTGTCATTGACACAATGAAATTCTCCCAGTGTGAGAATTTCTCCAAATTAGAGGATTTCTTATCAGAGTGCTATTTTAATATAACATTACAAACAATATTTTTAAGACATCTGATTCAACTGATACCAGCTCAAACTAAGCATGGGCACTGGCCACCTTCACACCCAGCAGTGTGCCATCACCCTTAACCGTTTCCTTATTCCCACAGCCTAGAGCTCTTCTATAAACACGTACTTAGTGTTCCATTGGATGGAAAAAATTACTATATTGCATTTATATTATGTTGTATGCTTAGATTGCGTTTAGTTATCTCTTAGTTAGTATTTCTATCTCTCAGTACAGAAAAAGAAATCAGCACTCAAATGGTTGAAAGACACACAACCAAAATCAAAACTCTGTTCTGACTCTACACCCTTGACCGTCCCCACGTACCACACGGCCATCTTCACGTCCACATCCTTATAATCAATACACCATAAAATGCCTTGCAATATCATGTATTCGTGTTAGTTTTGTAGTTTTCTCAAGAAGTTTTAAATTTTTGACATTTTCTCTTTTAGAGTCTTTCTTTTTCTTATCTTATTTAACTTTGAGGACATCTTTGGACAGAAGAAAACCAGTGGAGCTTACCACTGCTGACTGTGGCTGTGGTGATCTAACAATCTGTTATTATTAATTAAGAGGATCTATACATTTTACAGTCAATTCAGAGCTGACTCATAATTAGTTTGAGTTAATTTTCTCTTTTCCCTCCAGATGACTTTTTGTGGTTCACAATTATAATTAAATTTTAAATAAATCACCCCTTAGGAGCAAATATAGAAAATAAATACAGTTCTACCTATAAAAACCTCAAATACAATACAGTTTAAACACAGTTTAATTTCACGTATTATTTAATAAGCTTAGCTTTTTATTTGATTGTCTCTGCATTATAGACAAGGACAGGGACATTCAAAATGGTTAAAAGACTTAACACGGCAAATCAGTATGTGGTCTCAGAGGCCATCACACTCTTTAGTGTCTCCACATCGCCTCCCCTTCCTTATAATCAATACCCCAGTTAGACTCAGCTGGGCAGGCTCACTTCTCCTCCTCTGGACTGACTCTAGCCTGTGAAGCGTCTGATTACCTGGGGGGGGAGGCTGGTAAAAGCAAGTGAAGAGCACCTTTTGTAGAAAATTGTTGGAAGGAGGCTTCTCTCTACCTGAGAGTTTGCTATACAACAGGCATCCTCTAAAAAATGCACAAATGGCTGTATGTGAAACCTAAAGTAACCTCGACAGAGAGTGTTTTACTATGAAGCTTCAGACAGTTTCCCAAAAAGAATAATTACCAGGTTTTCACTTTTTGATGAAGACCTCTGAAATGAGAACAGAAATTTTCTCTTCTGGGTAGAGAAACAGGTGACTGAAAGGTGATCCCTTTGTCTCAACACTTCTAGGGCTATAGGAGTGGAGTGGCCAGCTCCCGGGTTTGCTTTCATCTAACTTATTCACGTTGTAAGTACGTGCAGGTTCTAGGCTGGAACCTAAAATGAATTATTTTGCTAACACATTTAATACGGCTCTTGCTATAGTTTAGGTTTAAACAGAGACAAACAGCTTTCCAAAGGTGCTATAAAATTACGTGTACACTTACCAACAGCTGTCAATGCCCCAGCCAAACATCACTAGAAATAATATAGCTGCCAAGGTTGCAACACCGTTTGGCAAGAGGCTGTTAGGATGGACTTCTATCACTGGGCTTGTGCTAATTTTGAGAAGAAGAATGAAAGAAAGTCAGCCTTTTCTCTGGATCGGACGTGGTCAGAACTCAGGGATACATCTACTTATTATTAGGTATCTCACTAATTCTTATCTGGAAGGCACCTGAAACAAAGTAAGGCTAACTATGACTGCTAAAGAAGTAACATGTAGGGACGGGGAGTCCGACTGATTTGCAGTTTGGACAAGATTCATCTCTTTATCCACGTTCCCATCTGATTCTGTCTTGATCCATCATAGTCATAGAATGGGTAAGGTGATGTTGTTTTCTGTTACACTGTTTATGCTTGACTGAAGAACATCAGGGGCTGGCCTCAAGTGTTGAGGAAATGTCCGAGTACCACAGAAGAGTAGCTGACAGTACCAGGGAAGTTCCTATCTGTCAGTCACTACTTCTTTTTCTTACAGCTAAGATAGGTATAAACGCTTATACAATCAACAGTAAATCCCTGTCAGCAATTCCTTTAAAATACATCTTGAAGCTGACCATTTCCTAAACCTTCCCTTGCTACAACCCTCATTGAAGTCAACATTATTAATTACTTGTATCTCTGCTTCTAATGGGTTTCCCTAGAAAGTCTTATTACTGCTCAGAAGCCAGAGATTCAGAGTGGTCTTTTCTAATATAAACCAGATCATTTAACTCTCCTGAGTGCAATTCCAGTGGCTTCCAAACCCCTTCTGCCAGTATCCAGAATCCTTACCATAATCTCACTCCTAGCTATTTCTCAGATATTTTCCACAGCTATGTTGGATTTACACCTGTTACATCCTCTGTTAAGAATACATGCTCTCCAGATCATTTCAAAACTTCAGGCAGGTCTCTGCCCAAATGCCACGTGTTGGTCGGGCTGTCCTTAAACCCAAGTCTGCCTCTTCTCTTCCCTACAACATGCTTTTCTTTCCTCTTCTTCTTCATAGCATTTCTTCACTAATGTATTTAAATTATTTATTTGAATATGTATTTTTTGTTTTTCTCCTCTTTTGGAATGTGTGTTCCATGAGACATGTAACCAGAATTATTTGGCTGTAGATCTATCCTCAGAGTTTAGTTGACTTTCTAGAATATAGTAAAAACTCAGTCACGAATAACACCTATATCAGTGATTTTCAACTGGTGTGCCATGGAAATTTTTAAAGACCATTGATTATTTTCAAGAGAATTTCACAGCACAGTGAGTACATACTGTTTTGTACTTTTTTTTTTAATCAAAATGTTTCAACTGAGCTGTGGAAGTTTAACTATAGGTTCAAGCATGCTGTGAGATCAACAAGGGTTGAAAAACACTGGTCTATATACACAGTATGCATTTAGTCACAAGACACATAAGGATCAGGTTAATTCTATGGTTAGGTGGTATTCTCTGGAATCATAAAAATTAATGTTTCTGTAAGCCAAGATGGTTAAATATAATCATTCCAGATCACCTTGATAGATAAGAATCCCCTGTCACTGAGCATCAAAGGGAGTCAGCCCCACACTGAAGCAGGCAACACAGCAATCACACCTCTACTACATGAAATCCACCCAGCTGTATCACCGTTTACTATTTAACAAATATTTATTCAGAATTTCTCATCTCTGCTTTTTATGTAGTACAATGAATATAATAATGAATAAGAAAAGTCCTTCCTTCAAATAATACACTGAGGGAAAATAGGTATACAATATAAAACAGGAGGGCAGTGCCTGTGGCTAAAAGGAGTAGGGGGCTGGCCCCATATGCAGGAAGTGGCAGGTTCAAACCCAGCCCCATCCAAAAACTGCAAATAAAATAAAATAAAATAAAAATAAAACAGGATGTATATGCCCTCATGGAGTTGGAGAGAGCACTTCCCAATACCCACAGGGGGAGCACTGACTTCTGCTAGGAGATGCTGTCTACGAATGAGCCTTTATAAGTGAGCAGGAGCTCATTGAAGGAACAAAGAGATCCGAGGGCCATTCTGGTGGGGGAACAATATGGGCAAAGCCGGGATGTGTGAGGGAACATGTGTTGCTTGGGAAATATAAACATGTTCAGGAAAAGAAAGAATGAAGCAGATTCCCAAGGCTCTCAGTGGGGAGAGCAGGCAGGATCTGTGTACAATGCAGTGATTCATCATAGTGGGCTCTGCTAGATTCTACTCAGCAGAGCAGTCTTGAGATTTAAGACTTCGGGCCTTCCGCTGTGAGCCACACACCAGTTACCCCAATGCTCTTATACTGGACTGCTGATGCTCAGCCTCTGGCCTTCCCCACAGGGTTTTTGGTTTACAATGTGACATGCACAATAGTCATAAAAAGTTTGCTTTGCTGTCTGTATGCTCACTTAAGCACTGTAAAATACTTAGATCTGAAGATCTTTAATGCCACGTCTCATAGTGATAAAGCACTACCATGAACGTATATGATCACTAGTACAAAAATGGACTGAAATAAGAGATCACAATGGAATTATTTTTCTTTTTTTTTTCGCCAGAACCACACAGCAAAACTATGTTTCAGAACACATTTCTTAAGATCCATCTCATAAAGAGGTTAACAAATTAAACCTATTTCCTTTAGTGTTCTGATGTGTATTTGTTACCCCGGTTTCCCTTTCATTTCAAAGAAAAACACAGAAAGAAAAAGAGGAGTGTATGAACTAGAAACTGGTAAAATCAGTTCCCTATTTTTCTTTTGCTTATTTTCATGTTTTTAAATGGCATTATGGATTGAGATTGTAAAAAGAAGCCTAATCCATACGACTGTGTTCAGTAACCTTTCCTACTTATGCTTTATTTTACTAAACAGTTGGTGAATTAATATTTTCTTTTAGAATTCTCAGAGATTAAGAGGGTGATTGGTGGGACCACGCCTATGGTTCATCTTATAAGGGTACATTTGAATCTTTCTAAAGGTAGAATATAAATGTCTTAACACAATAACTAAGAAAATGATTTGAAGGTTATGTTAACCAGTTTGATGAAAATATTTCAAATTGTATATAAAAACAGCACACTGTACCCCGTGACTGCATGAATGTACACAGCTATGATTTAATAATAATAAAAAAAAAGAATTTGGCAAACATTAGACTGTACTCATTTAAATATATGTTTTTATTATTTACATTAGTCAATATGTTTTTATTATTTACATTACATTGATATGTCACATGTAGTAAAAGAGATGAAGGTTTTCCATAAGCATTTGCTTTGGCAAGGAGGGTAGGCCTTCACTGTGACATTCCTGAACATTAAATATGTTGTTACATGAATTTATTTCCTGATTGATTATATGATTTTGTGTGCTTTATTTTCATAGTAACAACTATAAATGTAAAACTACAACAGAACCCCAACAGTTGACCATCTCCTGGACACACACATGTATGTATCAGTACAGTTGGCCTAGTTCCTTGCACTGGCTACCTCCATATGTTGACCCTTGGGTGGTCACCTTACCAAGGTTCTCCTGTATCTGAAAATATGTCACATGTAGTAAAAGAGATGAAGGTTTTCCATAAGCATTTGCTTTGGCAAAGAAGGTAGGCCTTCACCGTGACATTACTGAACATTAAATAGGTTGTCACCAGGTGTTCAAGTAATTGATCCACAAATGAGTCCCTATTTCATAAATCATATGAAATGGAGAAAAGTTTTAATTGGCCACATTTCTTATGAATTAAGTATGAGTGAAATAAACTCTTTTCCACTGTTTCTCCTTCAGTGCTGTTGCAGTCTTAGAATTTCCGGTTATCTCTTCACTGTATCTACAGCACTTACTATGAACACAAATCTGATTATTTTACTTGGCTACAGTGTATTCTTGAATAGATATCAATCCGTCAGTTGTCTTATATAAGTGAAATTCTCTTTTGCTAAACATATAACCTCTTTTTAAATTTTGAAGGCTAGTTTTAGTAAATTGGATATAATTTAAGCTTTCAATGACTGGCTCAAGTCTTTATCCTGAATAATTGGATGACAAATGAATAATTCCTTCTTCCTCGTTAAGCGCATACCAAAGACTAACATTATCTCTCAAGAGCTGTATGTTCTTGGCAAAGTTACTGACACCTATGAGTATAGTCTCTCTCATCAATACAACTAATTGCCATAATAATTAATTGTGACTGCCTAGAAGGGACAAACAACACGAACCATCAGGATGCAAATAAATCTCCAAAACCACATAGTCTGTCCATCTATTCCCTAAACAAATAGTAAGCAAAACCTAATGGTGACTCAGTGTCCCATGATCAATAATCTTCAGCAAAATAGTTTTTTGTGACACCTAATGCACAATTTTACTTTTAAAAAATACATAATTATCTAAAATAAACACTTTAATAACTTAGACTGTCAGTTAAATAATAAAGCAAACTGCCAATAAATACTCTTTGAAATGAAATTAGAAACTAGAGCAATGTAAACCATTTCAGGTATCAACATGATTATTCCAAAGATGAAATGCTTTTATTTGCTGATGAAATGCGGTATTAATGCTCATGACCATGCACTTCGGAACCCAGTAACGTGCATCCACCAATTCTCTTGCTCAGCGGTTAGTAATGCTGTTGCCTGCACTTAACAACTACACATGCGCTTTTCCACTGCTTAGTAAATGCTGGAAAATGTTCCTTAGGAGATCTCTAACTTTGACCTTTTCTTCATCTCTTTCCAAACAGTATCATCACACAAAGACACTCAATTAAATAGTTGCTTCTTCAATATAAGGCCTTGAGTCAGCTTTTAGGTGAAATAATGACAAATAAGGTACAATTATTGATCTCAAAGATTTTCATTCCTTGAGAAATAAATATATACACAACGAATCCCTAATTTTTGCCCTGCCTTCCCCTAGATTTCATTAAGGCTTTTCTAGCGAAATTTGTGATACTCATATACGTTCACTGATTCTGGGGGCTACAGAAGTTCTCCAGGGATTTATATTTGGGTATAGAAATCCTACTTTTTTTCCAGTATTGAATAAAGTGAAATCACCAGAAGTGCCAATGGACAAAAACAAACAAAACCATGGGCACAATGCACTGCCTAGGAGAAAGAAGGAACTGGTTAACAAAACGAAAGAAGGATCTAGAATTATTCTGACCTTGAGGAGCAAAGGATAAGGGAGAAGATAAAGAAGATGACAAGGATAAGGAAAACAGACAAGGGTGAGGGAGAGACCCAGAGAAAGAGAAGGAGACAGGAAGAAAGATGTAAATAACTTCCTGGCTACTTTAGATCTTTCCAGTCTTTGGTTCCAAGGCCCTGAAACTATCCTGGGCCTTGGACTCCATGAAAAACCTTCAAATTACTATTCTTCCTTAGGTTTTCACTCTACATACAAGGTTTTCACTCTCAATACAAGATGGATTTTTCACTTACAAACAATAATTTTAATTACAACTCATATAATAATAAAAGCAGGGGGCTCTAAACTTTATCTCAGTAATGTTATTTTACTTTCCCTGAAATGTTATAATCACAGGGAAGGTGGAAGAATGAGCTGTGATTTGAAGGGGAAGATTCTAAAGAAGCCTGACAGAGCAGCTGAGTAACAGACCACGTAATTCTTTAAGATATATTAGTGTATTACTAGAATCAAATTGTTGGGAAGGGTAATAGTTCTATTATTGGAATCAAATTGTTAGGAAGCATTGTAAAATGCATTGATTATTTAAGATCTAGTTATCTAAATTACTAATCATCCTTTCTTTTTCCTCCCCTAGTTCTATTCTTCTGCCAAGTCTTTCAAAACTAGCTTTAATCCTATTAATCCCTTTGCCAGATTCTGGGAAAAGAATTACAGAGACAGGAAACTGAAATCAATCTATCTGCTTACCTCTTAGCCACCTAGTAAAAGATTCGGTGGAAATAAGGGTGAAGTGATGTCTTAATGAGATTTGGGAAATAACTGCAGATTTCATTTATGTCTGCTCAACCTGACTAATGGGGAAGTATACATAACAATTGCCTGTAATTCAATACTGAGTAAAACTTGCTGATTTTCCCCAGGGACACTGTAACTGTTCATTACTTTACACTGCAGTATAAATTGGCCCAGTGGGGAAGCAGGCATAGATTGAAGGGAGCTGCAAACAAAATTACATAGCTAACTGCAGGCACCTCCCTCGTGCTTGAGGCCCTGGAATCAGGCTCTTGATGAATTCAGCCAAACAATCCCTCTGACAATTGCAGGTCACATACCTCGCTGCACTTCTGGGGAACTACAGGCAAGTATAGGGTTGCCTTATAACTAGCTTAGAGATATGTACCACTTGCTCCCAAACACCACCCTTGGGTAACTGTAGCCCAAAACATGTTCCTCTTTTATAGATATAACATCTTGCTATGTCTCTCTGCAAGCCTGGAAAGGTAATTGGGGAAAAAAAAAAAAAGAAATATTGATAGGAACTGCCTGGCATTTGCACTCCAAATTTGCCAGCTAATACCTACATGACTTGACACAAGATAACTGCTAACTTTATGTTGTAGTTTTCTTAGTTGTATAATGGACATGGTAATAGTACTTCCATCAGGCGTTTGTTTTGCTAGTGTATGTAACAAGATATAAATGTCTTAGCAAGTGCCTAGTGCATAAAATCTCTGGACTTGTTACCTATTGCTATTACTGTTGTAGTGCCTGTCATCAACCTACTATCATTCTGATTTCAATCCTTTTGTTATGAGAGAAGGAGCAAGGAAAAAAGGAAAATAATAGTGAAATGATCATAACTGGCACAGTTTTGAAACTATTTACATAGACAGAAATAGACCACACAGCACTTCAGTCAAGGATTATCATACATAGCACAGTGATCTCATAAGATTCTATTATAGCTTTTTTTATCATACTTTTTCTATGCTTAGATTTAGATAATTACCATTGTGGTACAATTACCTACAGTATTTGGTACAGTAACATGCTATATAGGTTTGTATCCGAGGAACACAAGGCTGTACCACACAGCCTAGACATGTGGAAGGCTATACAATCTAGGTTTGTGTAAGAACTCCATGACGTTCACACAATGACCAACGATGCACTTCTCAGACTGTTCGTTGCTAAGTGACATATGATTCCAATCATTAGGAGTAGGAAAAAAATCATACATTAACTGAACTAACTGCATTCCCCATTGTTATAACAGCTCTCAAATCAAAAGGGTGTTTTCTGGCCCTCCTCCCCTTGCTTGTTTAGCAACTTATATTGAGCAGGATACATTTGTTGTCCTTCAGTCTCTCCAAATAAATATTGGGGGCTCATAAAAGAGATCGTCATTTCCATTGTCTTCTTTCTGATGTTGTTTTAAGTAAAAGTAGGTATATAGGTAAAATCTACCCTCCTTTCCATGGTGGATTTAGCTTTTAGAAGTGGCTTATGAAATCTTAGCTTGTTTCAACCTTGGAAAATTAGGGTGCAGTTAGTCACAATCCATAATTCCAATTCTGTTCTGGTCAGTTTTCTTGTAACCTGAGAAGATGTAGAAGAGTGGGCACCAGGCATGACATGGGTTTCTATTGCTTATATTTTAGATATATCAGCCTAGTGAATAGCGCGGAAAAGAAACAGATGATAGGAATGGCCAAAACAAACAAACAAAATATACACCAAAAATTCAATTAGTATGAACTATTTCTATTTCAATTCATTAGTCTAAAGTCTTTTATCTATCATAGAATTATAAACACAACTTACAAATAGGAATTTTTGGATCCACTGCCCTGTTCTACTTCCCTTTATAATTTCCCTCAACATCAAGATCAATGTAGCCTTAATAAAGTACTAAGTCTTGGGAGGAAATGATTATCTCTCTTTTTCTTTCTGCTTATCAATAATATCTAATTCATTAATTAAAAATAATTTTGTTCACTGTTTAGTAAAATATTTATATTTCTCAGTTAGAGGTCTCCTTTAATCTTCATTCCAAGAGGTAATCTCTAAGCTTGGAATGCCTTTCTGAAAAGTATCTTTATTTAGGGGCTTTTGAACACCCTAGATAGTCTATGATAACAATGTGATTTATGGTGGGGGCTTCAAGCCACATTATATCCATTCACCCTCCAAAGGGACAGGAAACTAAGGTCAGCTACTTGGGCAGCCAACCAAGTCTATGAGACATGGCTGCAATAAAAACTCTGGACACAAGCTTGGCTGACCCTCCCTGGCTGGCAGCACTCCACGCATATCGGTACACATAATTGCTAGGAAAAGTGCACTGGGAATGTCCCTGGACTCTGCCAATGCACCACTTCCCTTGGCTGATTTTAATCTGTATCCATTTATGATAATAACCCATAGCCATGAGAACTTCAGCTTTCAGTGAGTTCTGCCAACCCTTAGAGTGAATTGTAGTACCTGAGAACGGTCCTGGGGATGCCCAAATTACATGAACACCTACTATGTGCTATATATTAACCCTGGCATATACATATAAATAACAATGCAAAACATTTTCTGCCCTGATGCTTTTTATAATGCAGAGTCCCAACTTACTTCACAGTGTAGCTAAGAGGATCAGAGAAGCAGTCCATGTGAGTAGTGGAAATGATGATGATAACAATCACAGTCATTAATGGACACTGCCTTTTTATGATGAAACCTACTTGAGGTGCTATCATATAATTATCACAGCAACTCTATGAGAAAGGTAATATTGTCCTAATCTTGGAAGTGAGAAAACTGAGGCAGAGGGATAATAAGTAACTTATCTAAGAGCACTCTCTCGGGAAATAATGGAACTGGGGCTCAGGCTATCTGAGCCCAAAGTTGGGTTCTTATTTCCCATCTGGAAATCTCTAACATTCCACCTGCCACAACAAAAGTACTCAATAAATGACCGCCTTATTCTCTTCTGCTTGCATCCCTCAGAATATTACCTGTGTCAGGTTGATAGTGATTGGCTCTTACAGAGAAAATATCTCTATTTAAAATGTAGAATGATTATCAAGGAATGTGATATCACTAAGTCAAATATTCTCACCAAGATTTATACATGGATGGTGAGAAATGGAAAGATTTTGAGATTTGTAAAGTAGAGGAGGACATGCAAATATAAGACACTTGCTAAGCTATATTTGGAGAAATGTTAGATAGATTTAATTTTCATTTCAAAATTTCCATTACTTAAATACTTCAATAACAAATGCTTTGAAAACTTTTATTCTCATAAAGAGAAAACATACTAGTAATCTTGAGAAAAAAAATAAAACATTAAAATCAAAGTGTGTTTTGTTTAAAAATATCAAAAATATACAAATTGTCATTCAACACAACAAACGTTATTGTGTTCCATGAATGTGCTGGGGCAGTATTTTAAATGTTGAAGATATAAGGACAGAATTGTGGTAAATCAGTCTTGAGAAGACTCATGAAGACACACATGGTCCTGGGTGACAATGTCTAGCGATAGTATAATTCAT
Source organism: Galago senegalensis (assembly GCA_963575145.1). Lineage (NCBI taxonomy): Eukaryota > Metazoa > Chordata > Mammalia > Primates > Galagidae > Galago > Galago senegalensis. The sequence continues at coordinate 3,399 of CAUYTI010050403.1, read as the reverse complement.
TAGAAGTGATATAAGGGGCATACAAGGGAGAGTTTAACTAGACCTGGGTAGGGGCTTATCCAGGGAAGAAGTAATAACCAAACTAATTTTAAAACTGGAAAGAAAGATTTAGGCGGATGATATGTGGGAAAAAAAGATATTCCAGGCAATGAAAATGTAATAAAAGGCAGGATATGTTCAATCAACCGAAAATAATTCAGTGTTTCTAGAGTGAGACCTGTGAGTGGTGGGCAGAGATGTCTTTGAACAGGAAGGTGTAGAGCTTGAGAAATCGGTGGGGTTAGAACCCTAAGAGTCGTGTATATTATTTTAAGGAGTTTAGATTTACCTGGTCCGCAATGGTAGATCCTAAAATATTACACGTAGAAAAGTGACATCAGATTTGTTTTTTAAAACACCATTCTTTAAAAATTACCTTTTAGAGGAAAAATGTAGTGTTTTTTTTTTCTATTATATGAATAAGAACTCTGATATATCGGTTAAGACATGTATTCACAAGAGTCAGAAGGAATGGGTTTAATTCTTGTCTCCCCCATTTATATATTAGCTGTGCACTTGGGCAAGTCAATGAAAGTCTTTGTGATTTAGTCTTTTCATTAGTAAAACAAGGATAATAACAGTTCTCATTCAGAGGTCTATGGTAAGACTTAATTGAGATAATGTATATCAAAGACTCAAAAGAGAAAGTCTTCAATAATGTTAGTTATTAATGCAATTATATTACTATTATCATTTCATTTCCTTAGTCTAGCTAATATTATGGGTAACTTAAATTCTAAAAGAAATATAAGTTCTCCTGTATTTAGTTGGCTTATTTTTCTTTAAAATAATGTAACTAGGTTTTTCAAATGAATAATAGGTAAGCCAAAGCTGGCACCCTAAGTTATAAAGTCACTTCAAAATGCATTCACCGGGGATCAAAGTAAAATATGAAAAGATCTGTAAAAATCAGCTTTTGAATTTGCATCACTCTGGGCAAACTAGGAAACATCAAATAGAATATTGATGAAATTTGTCATGTTTGAAAGAATTAGTTAAAAGTTTCCTCACTAAAATTTCAATTGAATTTATAAATCAATTAATTTTAAAATTGTGCTTATTAAAATAACTGAAAATGTATTTTCCTATTTCCTTTTTAGGTTTATGTAACATCATGTTTTAAAATTTTATATCTTTGTCTCTGATAACCAATGATTTGATTGTTTCTTTAATGCTACTGACAATTTTTTGTATTTTCTTTCCTTGCTCTAATTTCTGTTCTTATTTCATATACACATTTATGCATATCTGAAGCTTATTCATCACAGCTATAATTATTTCCTATAAAAGCAATTTCCAATTAGGTTAAGACTGCAGAGAAACTTACTATTGTACCTTATCTCTTGCTTAGATATTAAGTATAAAGCACTTTGCTTAATATTTACATTTAATCATCCATCAGGTACCTTATTTCACATACCAATTTTCAGAGGTAGGTTTAACTTTCTATCTAAAAATGATCCTTGTCTATTTCTCCTGTGTTCAATTTTGTTAGACCATCTTTCCACTTCCAAGTATACTACTTTATTACAGCAGTATCATTTTTGAAAATAATAAACTTCTCCAGGAACTGGGTTAGGTTCTATTTTACCTGAAGAATTCACCTGAAGTGATTCCTAAATCACAAATCTATCAAGAAGTCATTAATTGAAAAAAGAAGGCTCTCAAGAGATAATCCAGAACATTCCTTCTCAGTGGAGACAGTATCCTCCCCAAGGGGATGAAATAATCTCAGATATGAAAATGGTTTGTAGCCCTCCAAAAGGTTGCAGTATATAAAAAGACCCATACAGTATATCTGTGATATGACATTGTATCCATGGTATTAAATATCATGGCTGTGGGGAGAATGAAGAAAAGAGCCTCCAAGTTGGGTGACAATACAAAAAACAACTAGGAAATATGGTTCTTAGATAATTTATCACATAGTTTTTTTTGTTCTCTGAGTTACTATAAAGTTACTCATCGTGATTTTCAGAATAAATATTTCACATTTGTCCTACCCCAATAAAGGCATATGTAAATATTGGACTTTTCCCAATTGTCCCAGATTCTTGAGTTTGATTCAAGCACTCACTTTACTATGTTTACATCTAAGAATTGTATTTGCCAGTTTATTTTTCACCCCAAAATAAAAAGTTTAAATGTAGAAATTGAGCATATTCCAGAGATATAGCACTGGAATGAACTCCTCTATAAAAAATCCAATACTAAAATGAGATTTCATAAATATTCACTAAGTTTAAAATCAGAGGTATAAAATGATTGTGGTTTGGAAGTGCACAAAATTTTTGGAAAAGTGTACAATATACCTAGCCAGCCTCTGTTTCATAAAGCAATAAACACTTTTAAACATAACTTAAGTATCTTTAGTTTGGCTAATGGATAAGCCCATGTAATAAATAATTGCATGGGAATTTAATGAAAATATCTCAAGATTGTAGAACTAACAAAAATTACAATGATTATACTTTTCCTATGAGTTCCTTGAAACTTAGAAGAAAATCATATCGCAATACTCAAAATACATTTTAAAGAGCAAATTTACTGTGTGATGCCAACATGATCATATTTGGAAATATGTTTCATATCCTCTATGCCCCTAATTATAATTTTAAGATAAGAAAATAGCAGATCCATAATGCAAGGTAAGGTATTTCTTCAGTATCTGAAATTTCTGAAACATACATTATGGTAAAAGTCACACTAAAATATCTTTTCATTAACCGTAGTGTACACTAACATAAAGGTTATAAATTATGTTATCTTTGATACGAGTATAGGTATTTTCTTCCCTGAATTTACATAAAGAAGCTAAGCCAAAATAAATATATTATTTTTTAGCATGAATAAATCATTTTTCCCAGCTTAATATAGTCTATCTCTGACAGTTTCCAAAGTACTTTAAACTCATCTCATTTTCCTGAAACAATTTCCTAAGGTCTCTAGTCATCTAATGTGTGGAAAATACCAAAGTCTCTTTCTCCTTCAAAACTTTGAATATCTTTACTGCCCCAGAGCCTAAAAAGTGGGCTTCCAGAAACTTGTTATGTTTCTACACAGGCATTAAAGCTATTCAAATTGGTGTGTTTCTTTGCCTGTCTCCTCTCAGCACATCAATTATTTAATTCATAGAAATTATTGAGGAAATTGTTTCAAAACTTAATTTTCAGATTAAGTTCTCCACATCAACCTAGATATTTTTTCAGTTTTTGGCTAGGCCAGGTTTGAACCCACCACCTCCGGTATATGGGGCTGGGACCCTACTCCTTTGAGCCACAGGTGCTGCCCCAACCTAGATACTTTTATTCCCATCATATCAATATTCATTGTCATAGACAGGGTATAGAAATAAAGATA
>CAUYTI010050401.1:0-27406 GCA_963575145.1 Galago senegalensis | reverse complement strand
CTTTCTAAGAGCAGAATGTGAGCATTTTAAAACAATAACTAAGAAAATGACATGAAGGCTATGTTAACCAGTTTGATGGAAGTGTTTCGGATTGTGTGTGAAAACCCCACACTGTACCCTAGAAGTGCATTAATGTACATAATTACCATTCAATTAAAAAAAAAGGGGGGGCTTATTCTTTCTCCCAGTGTGCTGCTGGAAAGAAAAACAGGTTGGACACCCCTGCTGCTGTTTATCACTTTAAAAAACAAAACACTGACAGTTTTTATAATCAACAAACTTTTCTCTATGATTTCACTTAAACATAGATGTACATTTATAACTGTTTAGAACTCTACTTCAAAATAAAATGATGCTTTCCTATTATTTCCTGAGATTTCAGAAATAATGAAAACCTTACCTTAGGGTTGGATGATTGAGGAACTCTATTGGTGAAGCATAATAAGCCCAGTCTCCATTTATATGAGGACAGGCAGCTTCTTCAAAATCATATGCTGCTGAATAAGGAAGTTTAATCATTTGCATATATTTATTACTAGATTTTTTTTTTAAGAGACAGAGTTTCACTTTATTGCCCTCAGTAGAGTGCTGTGGCATCACAGCTCACAGCAACCTCCAACTCCTGGGCTTAGGTGATTCTCTTGCCTCAGCCTCCCAAGTAGCTGGGACTACAGGCTCCCATACCCAGCACCCGGCAATTTTTTGTTGCAGTTTTGCTGGGGCCAGGTTTGAACCCACCACCCTCAGTATGTGGGGCCAGTGCCCTACTCACTGAGCCACAGGCACTGCCCTAGTACTAGATTTTTTAAAAGTGGTGGTTTCTTAGATATTAGTTCTATTAAAATAACCTGGAAACTTGTTTCACTAACTGTGATTTTAGGGAGTGCCACATATCTTTTTCCTATTCTCTTTGTTCTAATCTGTAAAGGGAAAGATTGGATTCATGGTCAAAGTTTTAGGAACGCCTGTGGCATATGCGATGAACATTTCCTGGGCTGCCCGACACATAGCATCTCTAACTATCTGCATTTGTGCAGTTTTACTATGTGCTCCTCCAAATATTTTGCTGTGCCGTGTATGTACTACAACCATAGAATTGCCCATACCTGTTTGATCTTCATTTCTTACATTTCTGCCGCATCTTACATTTTGATATCTTATGTAACTGTTCATGAATATTTGTAGAAAAAAAATGAATGTAGGAAAAACATTTTCTGCTGGGAAATCTTTTGCTAGAATTCTGAACAGTGGTACCGATAATACAGCATGATTATTAAAATGGATCTATCAATTCTACCTTAAGCTTATAACAAATGGTGGTAGTGATGAGCTGTCCTTGAGAAACACATGATCTGTGTAAAATAAACCAGGGAAACTCAGCTACCATTTAATTTCTTGCATGGAAAGTTTTTTTGGGTTTTTTTTAGAGACAAAGTCTCACTTTATTGCCCTTGGTAGAGTGCTGTGGAGTCACAGCTCACAGCAACTTCCTACTCCTGGGCTTAGGCAATTCTCCTGTCTCAGCCTCCCAAGTAGCTGGGACTACAGGCACCTGCTACAATGCCTGGCTATTTTTTGTTGCAGTTTAGCTGGGGCCAGGTTTGAACCCACCACCTTTGGTATATGGGGCCGGCGCTCTACTCACAGAGCCACAAAAGGGCAGCACATGGAATTTTTTAGATGAGCTTTTCCATTTATATACTTTTTTTTTGAGACAGAGTCTCACTGCGTCACCGTCCTTAGAATACTGTGGTGTCATGGCTCATAGCAATCTCAAACTCTTAGGCCCAAGCTATTCTCTTGTCTCAGCCTCCCAAGTAGCTGGGACTACAGACACTGGCCACAGTGCATGGCCATTTTTTGGTTATAGTTGTCATCGTTGTTTGGCAGGCTCAGGCTGGGTTCAAAGCTGCCAGCTCTAGTGTAAGTGGCTGGCGCCCTGGCCTATAAGCTACAGCGCTGACCCCATTTATATAGTTTTCATACCTACTTTTCAAAAGAATAATTTCTTTTACAAAAGGTAACAGTACATATTTTATGGACATTTTTACACAGAACAAGTATTTATGTGCACTTTTTACATAGAACAATTTTAAAATATTCAACCGATTAGCTTTAATAAAAATTGAAACATCCTTTAAAAAAGTTCTTTACTGTCTAGTGACTGGCCAAATACAAAACTGATTATTCCTAGCCTAGAGAAATGAATTAATTTTCCCAATTAAACTAGTTTATATGAAGCTGGGTTGACGATAGCTCTAATTACATTTTAAGTCAGTAGTTTGCATAATTCTAAGAAAGAAGGGGATGATGATAATAAAATTTAGCATGGGCAGCACCTGTGGCTCAGTGGGTAGGGCACCAGCCCTGTATACTGAGGGTGGCCAGTTAGAACCCAGCCCTGGCCAAATGGCAACAAAACTAGCCAGGCATTGTGGTGGGCACCTGTAGTCCCAGCTACTCAGGGTGTTGAGGCAAGAGAATCGCCTAAGCCCAGGAGTTGGAGGTTGCTGTGAGCTGTGACATCATGGCACTCTACCAAGGGCAATAAAGTGAGACTTTGTCTCTAAAAATAAATAATGATAGTATTTAGCATGGACTAAACTCATCCCAGAGATCTTCAGAGAACTAAACACTGAAGGACAGAAGAAAAACAAAGCAGAGGATAAACATGAAATGCTATTCATTCCAGCCACAGCCACTTCCCCACTGCATATCCTGTCAAGTGCTCGAGCTACAAGGCTTGGGAGCAGCTAGTTTGAGGATCACTCAGAGGACATCTGTTATTCAGGGTCCTCAAATTTAGAATTCAACCTAGTATTCTGTTACTAATGAGGACAAGGCTAATACCAAGATTGATTACTAAAATGCAGAAGGAGGAAGGAGACTAACGGCTTATATAGAAAAAGACGTGAAAGTGTGTTGTTGCAATTCCATGAGTTAGAGAATTTTCTCCCACCTGTGACCCATCACATTCTAATATGTTGCTAAACTAGAAATTAACAGTTAACAAGAGCTGCGAAGAAAATGGAATACCTCAGAATATACCTACCAAAGAACATGAAGGATCTCTACAGAGAGAACTGCATGACCTCAAGGAAAAAAATAACACAAGACGTAAACAAGTGGACAGCCATCCCACACTCATTCCCGGGAAGAATTAACATTGTTAAAATGTCGGTACCATCCAAAGCAATCTACAGATTTAATGCAATCCTCATCAAAGCACAAATGTCATACGTTGAAGAACTTGAAAAAATAATACTTATGCTTTGTATGGAACCAGAAACAACCCTGAATAGCCAATGCAATTTTAATAAATAAAAACAAGCCTGGAGGCTTCACATTACCAGACTTCAGGTTATAGTACAAATCCATAGTGATCAAAACAGCATGGTACAGACACAATAATTAGATGTAGATCTATGGAAAGGAACAGAAAGCCTAGAGATGGAACAAGCCTAATTTCGCCATCCGATCTTCAATAAACCAAACCAAAGCATACGCTTGGGAAAAAAAAATCCCTATTTAATAAATGGTGTTGAGAGAACTTGTTGGCCACCTGTAGAAGACTGAAACGGGGCCCACACCACTCACCATTGACAAAAACTGACTCCCGCTGGATAAAAGATTTAAATTTAAGACATGAAATGATAAAAATTCTATATGAAAGTGTAGGGAAAACTCTTGAAAAAATTGGCCTAGAAAAAGATTTTTTGAATAAGATCCCCATGGCAATTGCAGTTACACCAAAAACAAATAAATGGGTCATGACGAAGGTAAAAAGCTTCTGCATAGCTGGCGGCACAACTAAAACAGCCAGACAACGTGTGGAATGGGAGGAGGTGTTTGCCTGCCATGAATCTGACAGAGGGCTAGTAACTAGCAGCTACAGAGAACTCAACCTAAAAAACAAGAAAAGAGCAAACATAAGAAGACACACAAATGGCTAACAACACATCAAAAAAATGCTTATTGTCCCTAATCACCAAAGAAAAGTAAATTAAAACCACCCTGAAATATCACTTAACTTCCATGAGAACAGCCCACATCACAATATTCCAAAGCTGCAGATGCTCCCATGGATGCGGAGAGAAGGGAACTCTTTTATACCACTGCTGGGACTGCAAAGTAATACAGCCTCTATGGAAAGAAGTATGGAGAATCCTCAAAGAGCTAAATGTAGACCTTCCATTTGCTCCTACAATCCCATTAGTAGGTATCTACTCAGAAGAAAAGAAATTATTTTGCCATAAGAACATTTGCACTCGAATGCTTATTGCAGTTCAATTTACAAACATCAAGACATGGGATGAACCCAAGTGTAACCCAACACTTGAGTGGGTTAATCAGCTGTGGTACATGTATACCGTGGAGTGCTATTCAGCCATAAGATGACTGGGATGTCACATCTTTTGAATTAACCTGGATGGAGGTGAAACGCATTCTTCTTAGTAAAGTATTACAAGAATGGAAAAGCAAGTATCCAATGTACTCAATTCTAGTATGAAACCAATAGACAAACACTAATACTCACTCAAGAGAAACACACAATTAAATTTATGAAGCAGGAGGAGGAGGAGAAGGGACAGGGGAGGAGGGCGAGTGACTGGTAAACTCTCACGTAAGGTGCACCAGGTGAGGGTGTACGGCACACATCCCGGGGGAGGGGCTCAAGGACACCTCGAACTTTACCCAAGAAATGCAAGCAATGTAACTTAATCATTTTTACACTCATATTAATCTGAAATATTTTTAAAAATTAACAATTAGAATTTTTGACTCATTTGTCTCCTCTCTGAAAAATAAATCAACAAAATAAACCTCCCTGAATTGTTTTCCTGTTTAGTTGTTGTTATTTTATGGTGGTTATGTGAATGTTTACATTGCTACTAAGTAAACCCACCTGCATTCAAGTAACTGTTTGGGTTGAAATTTCAAATATGTTTTTCTTAGCTTTTATGAATCGATGATCATCTTGCTTTACTTTCTAGCTTATAGTTGAAAGATGAAGTAGAAATATAATAATTCTTGGAGTTAAGAGACCTTGGTTCAAATCCGTCTGGATAACTGACTGCATGCAGCTTTATGAAAGTCACTTAACTTCCTCTGAAGATGCTCTGTCATCTACCATATCATATCATAATAAAGAAAATACGTGGTGGCACACTTAATGACAAACAGGGTTAGCATTTCACAAGTGTTATTAATAAATTTAAAAGTTAATGGTAAGATTTTCTTCACTTAATCCATGAGCCTTCTCTCTATGAAATTATGTTAAACAGTTTTCACTTCATGTAAATTGCCTGGGTTTTGAAAATTCCACTCCCAAGCAAGCATAGTTAGAGACAGAGGTTAACATGCAGCACAATTATTAGGAAGCTCTCAGATCCATCACTGTGCACAAAAGAGAAAGAGGCAGCCCTGGACAAAGGAATAAGTTGAACATCAGAATCTCGGCTGACGCTGCGGGGAGCTGGGAACCCAGTAGAGTCCTTCAGAGCTGGTCCCCAGATGCTAAAGGATCTGATGATGCTAGCTACCTACTGCCCAAGAAAAAGGGAACAACTCAACTTGAGAAAGCAATTCTATTAAGGCCGGAGCAATTTCCGGAAAGGACAATAAACCAGCAGCCATTTCAACAGCTAGAGAGATCAATCCTCTGATCCTGAAAGGGGACCTCCACTGTGTGTAACAGAGAGAAACATTATAGTGATTAAAAATCAGACATGTAAACTCAAAATACCTGGGTTTAAATGAGGATTCTGATATTTATCAGGTATGTAAACTTGAACAAAGTGTTAGCTATATGTGTGCTAAGAATCACTATCTAGATAAAAGACATTAATAATATGTATTTCATAGATTAATATAAGAAATAAATACAAGAAATGTTACCTACTTATGATATGTGACATAGACTGTTTCCCTTAAATGTCATTGATTGTTATTATTATCATAAAGCTTAAAAATTGTACTTGGCATAATTAGGTAGGGACTATGCCAAGGGTCTTTAAAACAAATCACTGAAAATTATGTGACTGGGATAACTCACAGCCAACTTGCCTTAGCAAAATAGTAATACTTAAATTATAGCATCCCTTGAGCACAAAGGATGGGCTTAAATGTTCTTTCTTGAGCATATTTTGATTTTCTTGGGAAATTACTTTCTAGAAAGACAGCAGGAATTAGTGGTAAAGTAATGAAAAAATAAATAATAATAGTTGTGAGGCACTGAACTGAAATGTCATTGAAATTTATTAGGTAATCTGAGTAACATAGGTTACATGGCCGGGAAGAAACATATCAGTCATCAGTTAAGGAAACAAAAACCATGCTTGGTCCCACAGCAGAGAGAATTTAAAAGAAGAATTAATTACACAGGTGAAAGCTGAGGGATCAGGAAGGGCCCGGAGTTAATACAGAGATAGTAACTGCAGGAGGTAGCTGCAACCCTTTCTAGCTTGGCAAGAAAGGAAAAGTGTTAGAGCATCAGCTGATTGAGAAGACACAGTAACAGCTGGAACTCAGACCTCATAGGAGGGGCTGCTGACAAGAATAGTTTCCCAGCAGGTGGACGAGAGGCCCACACAGCTGGGAAAGGAGGCAGCACTCAGCCTCTACTTATCCTCAGGAGCTCAAAGGAGGAATGTCTTGTAGCTGAGGCATGAACTCTGAGGATGGTGAAGTTTGTCCTCTGAGACCAAGAACTGAGAAAAGACTGCAGACAGAAACCATTTCCTCGGTGAGGATGATCCTTGATTTCCACCATCATGTGGACTGGAAAGCCAATAAACAAAACAGGTGAGACCCTTTCCTTCCTCAAGTGCAGGAGGTGGCAAGGCCCTTCCATGAATCAAACGTGGCCTTGTGTTTCTGTAGGCTCTGTGAGTTAAGAATTATTTCTGTGCTTTCTAAATTTAAAAAAAAAATAGTATCTCATGACCGGTGTAAATTACATCTGTTTCAAACTTTCAGTGACCATAAATAAAATGTCACTGTAGGACACCCATGCTTATTTACTTCCCTATTGCCTGTGGGTGCTCTCAAGTTGCGAGGGCACAGCTGAACAGTTACGACGGATACCATATGGCTCCCAAAGCAAAACAAAGCAATTTGCCATTGATTCTTTTTAACAAAAGGGTGTCCACTCCTGCTTTCACGTTTCCTACTGGCAAAGTAGAAATGTCTGTGGAGTTTAAGCTTCACTACCACCAGGAAGAGCAGAGAGGGTGACTCTGGGCCTGATGGATCACCGCTCAGTACTTGGCCAAGCTGGGTCTGTGCACCTGCCAGGACTCTCTGATGAAGGTCAGGATGAGTCTCTGTGTGCCTAGCAGGACTCTCTGATGAAGGTCAGGATGAGTCTCTGTGTGCCCAGGAAGAAGGCTGCTTCCTGGCTTCCTTAGGCCTGACTGCTCCAACTTTCTCCCCGTTCCTTTCTCTTCTCAGATTCTTTCTGTTCATAGTTTCTGTGGTCTAATAATTGGTACAGCTCATCCCTGTCTTCTTTTCTTGTTCCTGTTGTCTTATTCTGTTATTTTTGTCCTTGGGGATCAAACATTTTCAGATCTCTTATACCTCGAAAACTCTGAGTGAAGTTTATTAAGCAACACTGTTTCTGCAACAACTCAAAATAGATTTTTCCCAAATAATCAAGTCTCTGAGAAGATACAGTCAGTAACACGGGGTTCACATTGCTGACCATCTGATACGACTTCAGGGGATGTGAGGTAAGTAACACGGGTTCACATTGCTGACCATCTGATACGACTTCAGGGGATGTGAGGTAAGTAACATGGGTTCACATTGCTGACCATCTGATACGACTTTGGGGGTGTGAGGGAAATAACACAGAGGTCAGTAACACAGGGGTCAGGAACACGGGGGTCAGGAACACGGGGGTCAGGAACACGGAGGTCAGGAACACAGGGGTCAGGAACACGGGGGTCAGGAACACGGGTTCACATTGCTGTCCGTCTGATACGACTTTGGGGGGTGTGAGGGAAGTAACACAGGGGTCAGGAACACGGGTTCACATTGCTGTCCGTCTGATACGACTTTGGGGGTGTGAGGGAAGCAAATGCACCATTCATTGTAAAATGAGGCAGTTCATCTCCGATGGATGTGATGGGCCTTATTTATGATGTCAAGAGTCTGGAATCTTCTTTTCTCTTTGTCTTATCTTTGTCTAGTTTCTATGTTGACTCATCTATGTGAATAAAACCCTCATATAAAGAAACTCTTGGGTGGCACCTGTGGCTCAGTGAGTAGGGCGCCAGCCCCATGTACCAAGGGTGGCAGGTTTAAACCCAGCCCCGGCCAAACCACAACAAAAAGATAGCCAGGTCTTGTGGCACCTGTAGTCCCAGCTACTTGGGAGGCTGAGGCAAGAGAATCACCTAAGCCCAGGAGTTGGAGGTTGCTGTGAGCTGTGTGCTGCTGCCATGGCACTCTACAGAGGGCGATAAAATGAGACTCTGTCTCTAAAAAAAAAAAAAAAAAGAAAAGAAAAGAAAATCTTCAGATAATTTCCAAATCTTACAGTCATATACCACAGAATGACAGTTCAGTCAACCACACACTGTATAAATGACAGTGGTATCACAAAATTATAATACTATATTTTTACTGTACCTTCTCTATGTTATATAGGTTTAAGTGCATGAATACTTAGCATTGTGTTACAATTGCCTACAGTACACAATAGCAAGCCTGCTATACAGATCTTCAGCCTGGGAGCAAACGGCTATACCACCACATGTGAGAGGTGTGGAGAAGGCTCCACCGTCCAGGCGTGGTAAGTATTCTTCACAATGTTCCTACAAGGATGAAGTCACCTAACGACATATTTCTCAGAACGCGTACCCGTAATTTATGGATGCCTCACTCTACTCAAAAAACATATTGAATTAATTTATTATCTTGCCTGAAAACTGAAGGATTTATTAAGGAGCACTGAAATAAAATATGACTCTGAGGAGAGAGCCAGTGAGCGTGGGAGTGTGCCTTACCAGCTGGGAGCTCACGGGGGTCAGTACAAACAAGCGGGGCTATTGATAGGTCACGTCTGCCATGAGGGGAAAGGGATGGGGTGAGCTAAAAGCATACAGTGGCACGTGAACAGGTAGTCCTCTGGCTGGGAAGAACTGGAAAGTGAATCCAGAACACAGACTGTACTGTATAAGCAAAACTGAAACTTAAAAGTTAACAAAGAAATATTTTAAACTAAAATGGTCTAAATTGAGAGGACTGTAGAAACATTATTAGCGCTCAGTTATGCTAATTAAGAGGCCAAAACATCAATGGTTTTCTTAATTTCCTTAGCTGGAATGATGGCTCTTGTAATATGCATGCCCACTTGTACCCTACCTTTTGAATTTTGGCTAGATAATGAATCAATAATAATACCTTGCTCTCGTTTTCCTTATCCTTTTAGTCCCTTGAGGATCTTGGGAGGGTCAGCGCAGTCTACACAGGCAGATCTAACCACATTGTGTACCGTTACCTTCCCCTGGTGTATCTGTGCTGAAGAAGAATTCAGATAGGACTTTCACTTTGAAAGAGAACAGCCTTTCTTGAGTTCCTGCCAATCAAATCTGAGACCAGACTGAGGCTCTGTTAGAGCAGCGCAGACAATGTGAGAGGGCCTGGAATCAGCCTTTCGGAGATTCACATCTCATGTCATTCAGAAGACTGACCTCTGAGGATCAGAAGCATAAAGAAAGAGGACAGGTCGAATAGGAAACTAGTTTAGAGTTCAGGGGAGATGGTTCCGCTTCTGGTTTATATTGTTTCTAAGAAATTCACTACTATCGTGTGTTCCTTAATTAAATCATAATATATGCCACTTCAGTCCCTGTTGGAACACTTAATGTAGGAAAGGATAATTTTATTTTCAGAGTTCAACTGTATTATACATTCAAATATTGAATATATTTATATTTTTGCTAATTTGATGGTTATTGCATAAAAATGCCTTTCCTCTTTTACCTTATTTAAAAAATGTGACCAGACATATCTGTGAACATTACTTGTAAGAACATGCTTAGAATGGGCATGCACCATCTAAAATTTATATTATATGAATATATTTTATTAATATTTCATTGGTTAATTAACCACGGTTTACTCAAAATTTCAGGAGAGCTTTAGCAGCTGTATAGGACCCTAAACAAGAAGAAGCGGGGACACAGTCTCTTAATACCCCATGTTCTAGACAACTTGCATCTTATTCTGTGGTGCAAAGAAATAGAAAAGGGGGCATGATCACCTGGGTAAGCAGAACTGGAATCTGGAAGATCCTTAAACTGGCTCAAAGGCAAGATAGAGAAGTGGACAGCAGACATCACCAAGAAACAGTCCAGTGTAGACAACATAGATAATTGAAATAGAACATTACCAGGAAAACTAAAAAATAAAATAAACGGAAAACCCAATAGTATTTCAATAGGGTGTTGAATAACGTAGGTAAGAATAGCAGCAGGACAGTGGCGAAAAATTGGACCTATTTTGATGATAGTGTTGGACTGGTCTGCAGGCTTTATTGTAGAGCCCCCACACTCTACAGAGTGTTCCCCTTGAAAGCATGGAGCTGCCTGATATATGGAAGGAGATGAAACAAACTAGGGTAAGAGACGCTTCTTACATGCACAGAATGAAGACAGAGTTATAGTGCAAACCTCTAACTCTACATAAAGAAGACACATAACACATGATTGTGCTTAAACACATGGAATTCAAAGATACCAATATTTAATAATCTTTGTTGAATTTATACCATGTGGTGATGCTTTTACAAGAGTAATTCTGTACTTAACAACAGAATAGAAAAATGGATCTTGACATACTTCTCAGAATTTGTGATTGGAAAATGTTTTGAATCAATATATTAATTGCAGATTTTTATCTGCTAAATTAGCCATCCCAAGTGGTCATTGCAGGAGAGAGAGAAATGTAGTATAGAAAGACTATCTGTGTGTGTTGGGGAGGGGTGTGCGTTTAATTTTGGTCTCTTTCTCTGGCAAATGTAGTTACATCTCTGTTCAGTTGGATTTATAGTACAAAAAAAAATCACCTTTATGGCTTTTGAAATAGTTTTGAAGTAATTATTTAACTGTATATTTAAATGCTTACAATTGGCAGACAAACTCACTTTAGCTTTTATTGAATATTGATCTCTAGACAGACCTGAAATTCTCTTCTTTATGTGTCTATTTTTTTTCATTTCTGAGGATGAGAACTGATATGTCATGGGTTCAAAGTAATGGGACTTGGCAGTGCTTAAGAAACACGTAAAATGATTTCAACATTGATTTGACATCTGGAGAACCCTAAAAAAAGTTGAAAGCTCTTCGGATTTGATTTCCTGTCCCGTTTCCTGATTTGCGGTTTGCTCTATGAAGTTAACACCAGGGCAGCTGAAACATTCTTCTCCTTGGAAGATGGGTCTCCTGCAGTTCCAGTGACATTTCTCTGAGTTTATCCTCTTGTTTTCTTCTTGCCATTTTGAGTGGCCAGCCCTAGATTTACTAGAAGATAAATACATTATGTGAGGAACATTGTTTGGCCTCTATAACCTCAATGCCTGGGGAGGTAAATGGTAAGTGCTTTAAAAAAAAGGGGAAGTATTTCAGAATGCATGTGAAAACCCCATACTGTACCCCAGAAGTGCATTAATGTACATAGTTAACATTCAATTAAAAAAAAAAAATTAAAAAAAAAAAAAAAGGGGTTGGATTCATGATGGGTAAGTGCAGATTGGAGGCTAAATTGTGATCTCAGGGAAAGAAGATTTGGCTATTGAATTCGGCTTTAGATTAGATCCTATTTCTGGCTTAGTATTAAAAATATATATATTTATCTCAAATTCCTGTTAGCGAAGATAACCAAGCAAACACATGGGGGTTGAGACCAAAAGCTATGAGTGAACAATGTAGTGCCAGTTCTCCCAAGTTCACCAGACCTACGTCACACAGAACTCGAAGCAGCAAGCAGACCCCTTTGTGACAATTCGAGGGGTCTGGGGTGGCACATCTTTCTGAGGGTTCTCACGAGATGCGGGATTGATGTTGTTGATCACTGTATCGAATACTGACATTTGACAGCTCAATGAACTGTCTCGTGCAGGACAGAAGCTGAAGAACGATTGATCAGAACTGCATCAAATTGCTATTTCACAGATTTCTACTGTATTGCCTATGTTCAATGAAAAGCATCATAAAATATAAAGAGAAAAAACAAATCGTGTTCCTCATAAGGTAAGAATTTTGCAGAGGTTAAAGCATAATAACGAGTGCTTACAAATACAAGTTTGACAAATGGATACGTTCAGTGTGGAAATTTCTCAAAGAACAAAGCAGAATTATTAAGTTGCGTGAAAACCGTATCTCCCTTCTGTTCCTTACACTTTCTGTATCCATAGGGTTTTTGTTTTAAGAACCACATTTTGCGCTGCTGTGATATATCATGAGATTTGACTGCAACTTGAGAGCTCATACAAGTCATACGTCCAAAAAGAAAGCAATGTAAGTCTGATATAAGCAATTTAATGAGCGTATAATTTCCTTTTAAGGAGAACGTATACACAACATTTCACTCCATACTCTCCAGGTATAGAACATACCATGCAAATGGTAGTCAGTATGTGTGAAGGTGGCTGCCTCTTCAGTACAAAGTGAATAATATTTATCTTTTTTATGCCAAGTGCCTTCCATGAATCTGAAAGATAAATCATTTAATGGTCATATATTCCACAAATGAACGCATAAATGAATAAGTGAAAATAGAGATGAATGAACAAGGAAATGAGAGAAAAATATGTAACAGCCTTTGGATTCCTAGTGACATCTCCAAAGATACCCCATTATTCTGTGTCCGCCAATCTCATCAACAGAAACAATCTGAGTATGTAAGTGGACGTGTACAGACACTCATGTAAGTATGTATGTATACGAGTTTGGAGGCTGACATCTATGCATAAAGATATATGTTATTATGACTAGACTCTGTAAATTTATTTTAAAAATTAAATAAAATTTGCCAAATTTTACTTTTGAACAATTTATGTAAGTAGGTTGAAAAGAAAAATTTCTCCCCCCCCCCCTCTCTTTGTAATATTTCTAAATCCTCTGAGAGGTATTATTTTCAGTTTGACTCTGAAAAGTGGTAATAATCAGAACTTCTACATCCAGCTACCTTGGGAAATGATTATCCATATGAAATTAAGCTACTACTGATGCTAATTTCAAGCCACATATGAACTGAAACCCACGAGCTCTTGCCTGATACTTTTGCTGTTTGCTTTCTATGACGAGGTGTTTTCGGGTTTTTAATTGGTCCTTTCGGAGTGGCTCATATCATAGATATGAGGCTCATATCTATGCCTAATTTTAGTTTGTAATATAAAACAACAAAGAAATAACTTTTTAGGGAATGCAGGTTTGTTTATTCTTAAATATGATTAGTGTATGGAAAATAAATACTATTTATTTAATCTCAGAATTGGAAAGAATCTTAATAAAGATTCTTTGCAATGTTATTTGTTTTAACTTTCCTGAGTTTAAAGTGGAACGCTGTCTCCACAGCAGCACACTGAGACGCCTTTGGGTTTTTCCATGAAGAACGAACCTGTTCGTCTCTTATTTCTCCAGATTTTCAGAACTGACTGAGGGTCATGGGGTGAGGCCCATCTGTTAATCAGGTCTCTGCCTGATGATGTACGTAAGACTGGAAAGTGGAAACTCAACTACTGTTTCCTTTAGGTAGTGTCATTAGCCTCTGACATATGCTCAGAGGCTAAGTAATGAGCACTTTTAAAAATGCAGATAATAGCAAAATATAAGTTTTGCTTGCTTAAACTCTTTCAAAATTCTCATGGGGTGAGCGTCTTCCTTCGGCCAAATTGGATCAAGTTGGCTTCCGACTCTAAAGGACGTCTGCCAATTTATCCGCGTTTTTGCCAGGACACAGTCACTGTCATGAGCTGATTTAAGATTTCTTTTCTCTACCTGAACATTCAGGGTGCATGGACCCTCTTTCCCGTTTAAGGAAAGGCTCCAGTGGGGAGTGAGAGTTGGCTCCTTCTTTTGCTTGTCACGGACTGTCTGCAACACAGACGGCACTCATTTGCCATAGACTGTTCTTTTTAGGAATAATTAAGTAATATAAATATGAGTAATAGAAATATGAGATGATTGCAGGTAGGCCTAAGGGAACAGGAAATCAAAAAGTGACTTATGTAATAACACAGACTCCTACAAAATTTGGACTGGAATAAAATAGTTAGACCCATGATCAGTCCCTAAATCTGGGTTGAGATGGATTGATGGAAAGAAGAGTACTCTGGATTCCTCCAAACCCATTGTGGTAACCACTGTAGTACTGGACAGCACAGGTTGAGAGGAATCCAGAAGTACTATAGTAACTACTCATCGATGTTTTATTTATTTGTTTATTTATTTTGAGATAGAGTCTCTCTCTGTCACCCTGGGTACACTGCTATTGCATCATCATAGCTCACAGCAATCTTAAACTCTTGGGTGAAATGATCCTTTTGCCCCAGCCACCTGAGTAGCTCGAACTACAGACGCCCACCACAATGCCCAGCTAATTTTTTCTCTTTTTAGTAGAGGGGGGTCTCACTCCTGCTCAGGCTCCTCTTGACCTCCTGAACTCACACAATTGGCCTGTGTAAGCCTCCCAGAGTGCCTAGGATTGTAGTGTGAGCCACTGTGCCCGGCTGATGTTGAAATTAATTAAAATGAAATGAAACGAAGCATTCGGTCCCTCATTCCTAGTAACGAAGCCGTGCTAACTGGTTGAGATACTGGGGCAGCACAGACAGAGAATATTTCCATCACTGCAGAAAGTCCTATGGAAGTGTACGGCTTTACAGTAATGGTCCTCAGGGAAATTTTCCTCACCGTTGGGTTCTAGGGGGTCATGAATCCAAAGAGGAACTGCTGTCATTTTGATGAAAATCCCCTCCCAGTTGGCCTGAATCGATACTTAAAAATCATTTTTTTAAATTACTATAGTCCATTTTCCAGACAACTCAAAATGGCTAATTTTTACCTATTCATTCCCGATGTTCAGCATTAGTATCATTTGAATTAGTCATCCTTAATAAATAGTGCGTTAAGAGTAAATATAATTGCAATTGTATTTTTAACTATGTAGAAGTTAGGCATAGACATGCATGTGATAAGTTAATCATCTTTTTTGCGTTTGTTTCTTCAGAATCATTCACTTAAATTTATTTAATATATTTCAGAGGCTTTTTATACATAACATGTTTTATAATTATTGATAATTGATTTTAATCTCATTTTAAAATGAGTGTGTGAAGTTAACTGTAGCATCTTTTACTAATATTTAAATTATGCTTAGTTAATATCTCTGGTTATTTTTTATCTGACTTTTCACACTGCTAATTAATTTCCTTTCTTATATATTTTTTTGAATTTGAGCAGCACATACCTCTCACCACTTCCGTTTTGAGTATCTTTTGCTTCAAAGATTTTTATCTCTTCCTTGAGAGTTTTAAATGTTTGCTTGTTATTAAGGGAATGATCAAACACGTCCCAAGGTAAAGAGTGCGGAGTAATGAACCCTTAAGGGTCCCTCCCGACCATCTCTGATAACTGCCAACTATGGCTGGACTTTTTTCATCTTTACCTCCACCCACTCCAACCAATTACCTAGATTATTTTAGACTGAACAAAAAACATGGTATTATGTGTGATTCCTTTTATATAACATTACTTTTTTGTTCAAAAACGATCTTTTTTATCGTTTCAGGCTCATTGAGGGTATAAAGAGTTAAGTTGCACTCTTTGCATTTGGTAGCCCCTCTTAGTTCTGCCCCACCTGCAAGAGGTGTGACATGCACCCCAATCCTCACCCCCGCTCCCCCTCCCCTCTCCCTGCCCTGCTCCTCCTCCCCTCTCCCTGCCCTGCTCCCCACCCCCTACCTTGAACTGATTTGAGTTTTTCACTTCCGTGGGTGTAGATCGTCTACTGCCTTCATATTAGAGTTGAGTACACTGGATTCTTGCTTCTACATTCTCAAAAAGACAAAACTATAGACGTGGGAAACAGACTAACGATTGTCACGGAACGGAGATGCATGAAGAAGTTTTTGTGTGGTGATTAAACACTTTGGTGTCTTGATTTTTGTGGTGATTGCACAAACAAACATATAAAACTACTCCACACACACATCCATGCACACATGCAGGTTACAAATAGTAAAATTTAAATAAAGTCTATGGTCTGTCCTAATAATCAGTTTTGTAGGCTTACTATTACTGTGGCTATAAAGTATGGGCCATGTGGACACTTTGCATAATTTCTAAAATTTTCTTTGTGTCCATAATTATTTCAAAATAAGAAATGTTTTCAAACATTAATCTTAACGGATTCCAACCACTTAAATACTTAAGAATATATTTTAAAAATAATTGAAAGAATTAAGTGCAAAAATTAAAAAAAAATTACTGAAGAAATATATAGAAATCTAAATAATTGGAGAGGTACACTCTGTCCATAGATCGAAAGACTCTATAAAGTATTTGACATTTGTATTTCTTCCAAAATTAACCCATTGACTCAAAGTAATCGTAATTATAAACTCAGCAGAATTTCCTTATAAAATTTTTCACAAGCTGAATATATGATTTATGTGGGAATTCAAAGATCTAAAAAATAGCTATTTTACTTTGAGCCATATTATAAAGCATTAACATGACGGTAGATAAAAAACACAAAGAATCTAGAAGTAAATACATATTTAGCCAAGGCAATACAATAAGGTGAGGCTTTTAACAAATTATATATAAAATATTGTTTATCTATATGCAAAATACTTCAATCCCTGCCTTATACCATGTATCAAATACATTGGCCCTTACATTAACCTGAAATAAATTTTCTTTTCAAAAAAAAACAAAAAAACCTTAATTTGGGATACATTATTTACCTAATCCCAAGAGATAAAACTATAGATCTTATATGGCACAGGAGGATGCCTTCCTGACTTGGGAGCAGGCAGAGATTTTTTAGATACAACATAAAAAGCAAGATCCTTATCTGAGCAAAATAAAAAACAATTTTCTTTGAATTTACAAACGGTTAAGCCGTATGAAAATGAATAAACAAACCACAAACTAGAAAAAATTATTTTAAATATGCATACATTACAAAACATTTAAATTTCAAATATATATACAGGATGTCCATAAAGTTCCCTATATATATATGTATATATACACACACATATGTGTGTTTTTTTTATAGTTGCCAACATTTGGTGTTGTCAGAGTTTTTGCTCTTACCAAAACCTATAGTTTTATAATGGTATTTTACAGTACACAAGTATGTTCCCACATACAGGGAACATATGTGTGTGTATATATATATACATATATATAAAAAAACAATAATAAAATGACAAATAAATCAACATATTGAAATGCAAAAATTTGTTTTTCACAAAGAACAACATAAAATGGGCAAAATGACTAAGGAAGTGGAACATCATTTGTCATCAAGAAAATTTAAATTAAAACCACAATAAAATACCAGTACAAAACTCTATGTTTTGGTAAGAGCAAAAACTCTGACAGCACCAAACGTTGGCAACTATAAAAAAAAAATTAGAAGTCTTCTACATACGTGGTAGGAGTGTAAAATCTGCAAACACAATGAAAGGAGTTTGATACTGTGTTATAAAAATAAAATTAGAGCTGGGCAGTGCCTGTGGCTCAAGGAGTAGGGCACTGGCCCCATGTGCAGGAGGTGGCAGGTTCAAACCCAGCCCCGGCCAAAAAATGCAAAAAAAAAGAAAAAAAAAGAAAGAAAGAAAGTAAAATTAGAGCTATCCTGTGACATAGAAATTTGACTGGGAAGTACTTACCTAAGAAAACTGAAAATAGATGTCCAGAAAAAGGTTCTCAAAAATGTTCATAGCAACTATATTCATAATAGCCAAATGCCACAAGTATCCCTTATGTTCACCAATAGAAAATTAAAAACCTGATTGGTATATTCATGTTTAATAACCAAAATGAACAAAGTATTGGAACGGCACGTATGAATTTAGCAAATGTTATGTTGAAAGAAAGAATCCAGGCACACACACACAAATACATATTATATAAGGGTATTTTCTTAAAGTTCTAGAACAGACACATTAATATATAGTAAAAAAAAACTTTACAAAGTGTTCCCTTGCGTATGTGTGTATTGTCTGGGGAGAGAGTGAGGGGACTTTTCAAGATTATGGTTTTGTTCTGTATTTTAATAGCATCTGGGTCACATCTGTGGACACATTTTTCAAACTCATCCGATTACGCACATAAGATTTGTGCATTGCATTCTCTCTGTATACTTAAACTAAATCTGAGTGTAAAATATGGAGCTTGGTTGTTTTCTATTTAACAACATATGGGTGATTCTGAAAACATACAGAGAGAAAACGAATAATGAATTATTGGAAATGTTGCCACCCAGCCAGGTTCATCTGCCTGCTACCTAAGAGAAAGCCAATACCCAGAGACAGCAGGGTTTATTCCACATAGCGCTAAGTGGGGAGACCAGAGAAATTTCTCAAATCTGCCTCTCTAAGAACTGTGGGGACAGGATTTTCAAAGACAGTTTGGTGGGCAGAGGATTAGGCAATCAGGATCTGCTGACCGGCTGGTTTTAGGAGAACCCATCAGTCCTTTGGTGTGATCCTCTGTCTGGGCACATCAGCTGACCCACTGGATGGAATGCAGGAAGATATCGTAAAAACTACCTCTAGGTTCTGAACAGGTGATGTTATTTATAAAGAAAAGTTAAAAATCTTTACGGCTACCACCTGTGCTCTCTAGAGTAGCAATTACAGAGAAACAAACGGACAGTGACTTGCTATTATCCAGCACGGGGGTGGGGGGGCAGTGGCTGATTATTTACACTATTTTAGCTGAGCTGGCTCCTTCCCAGAGCGCTGGTTATTATCGTTATTTTAGCTGGACCTGTTCTTTCAGAGCATTTGGGGGCCCTGACTTGGGTTCTTGCCTCATATCCTATCATCAATCTGCAGTTTCAGAGAAAGATTTCTTACCGTTAGAGAAACAAGTCACAAATATGGAAAGAAGGAGACCAGAACATACCATGTTAATTAGAATCAGTAATGCTGTTGTGGATTCATGGAGTTTGATAAAGCAAATGTAGGAATGAACACTGGTATAAACAAAGGTTGACAAATAAGAATTTCTCAGTTCTATTGTCTTGCTGAGCTTGCCAGGAACCACACACCACACGGCCAATTCTGTAAGCAGCATTCTGGACAGGTTTCCCTAATGAAGTTACATCTGTGCCTGAAGAAAGTTGAGGAATGAGAAAAACATTAATCCAGAGGAAGGCTGGTCTAGGTCTGAGAAAAAGTCCTTTGAGATTAGTGATAAGAGTTCTTAAAAAAAAAATTAAGAGAAAAGTAATCATGGGAAGAACATAGTTGATGATAATATCAGAATTTAAGTACAGTGCAAAATATTACAAGCCCTTGTAGGACCTTGTAATGATTATTTGCTGTTCTGTGAAGGAAATGGAGAGACATGGGGCAGTTTATTGTGATGGAGTGATGCGTCTTGTGGACAAAGTACAGAAAGACAACAGCAGAGAGAGCAAATAATTCAGAGGTGGTGATGACCTGGTACGAGAGGATAACAACACAGGGCAAAATTGCTAAGATTTAGATACACGCGGATCTAAATATGTTGTCATATTTGGAGATGTTTGAATGTATACAGAAGATATGCAGATTTAGATTTTATATATATGGATTGGGGTATATCTCTCACAAGTTTTGCTCCTGGATTACAAAAGGAATTTAAAAGAAA
The DNA here is from genome assembly GCA_963575145.1 of Galago senegalensis. Taxonomy (NCBI): domain Eukaryota; kingdom Metazoa; phylum Chordata; class Mammalia; order Primates; family Galagidae; genus Galago; species Galago senegalensis. Next base: position 7,520 of record CAUYTI010050401.1, on the reverse strand, counting down.
GTGAAGCGTTCATGAACAGTCAATGATGAGTATTTTACGGGAAAGTCAGTTGGAAAAGCAGGGTTTGGGAGAAGAAAAAGGATCTCAGTTTGAACCCATTAAGTTAACAAAGTCTATTATACATTTAATATATCTTGATAAGCGGCTGGGAATGTGGGTGGATTTTAGGACAGGACTCCAAATGGGAGAAATATATTTGGAAGGCAAATATATTTTCTTCCTTTGCAGAAGCAGAATATAAATTGTAACATGCTATTTCAAGCTGCACACCTGAGAGCAGCTTTCAGGAAAGGTGGAGTAGACGGACTGGATGAGATGCCCAGGGCTGAGCCCCAGGGCACTCCATAGTTTTGGAGATGAGGAAGGGCTTGCAAAGTCGGCTGAAAAGCACCAGACAGAGGGCCGGTAACTGAGGTGATGAAAGTCGTGTCCTTGAAGCAGGACAGGGTTTCAGGCAAGGGCTGTGATCACTTTCTCAAAGGTTGCTAGAGGACAAAAAAATGTGAAAGTTTGAAGATTGTCCCGATGCCTGATAAAAGTAATTTTGTTGAGTGGTGAGGTCAAAAGCTTAATTGGTGGGGCAGTCCAGCAGAAATGACACACAAGGAGAAGAATGCCTAATTTTGAAATACAACTTTATCCAAAAGATAACAGAAAGACAGTGTCACTGACGGAGGACGTGCCAAATCAAAATGAAACAAAATAGTGTTAATGAGAGTGACCCAGTAAGGAAAAAGTATTTAAAAAATCATTAAAAAGAGAGAATTGCCAGATCATATAGAGAATAATGACTGGTTTATTTGTTATTGTTATTGTTTTGTTTTGGGATTTTGGGGAGAGTTTCTTTTGTTGAGAAACTTTCTAATGCCCTGGGTAGAGTGCCTTGATGTCAGTCTAGCTTGTAACAACCTGAAATTCTTGGCCTAAAGAGACCCTGTTGCCTCAGCCCCCACTGCCACCCCCCAGTAGCTGAGAATATAAGTGAATTCTACAATGTGGCTAATTTTCTTTTTCTATCTTTAGTAGAGACGGAGTCTGGCTGGTGTCCAAATCCTGAGCTCCAGCAATCCATCCTCTTGGGACTACCAGAGTGTTGGGATTACAGGCGTGAGACACAGTGCCCAGTATAATGGCTTATTTTGCAGAAATAGAACATAATGCAGAGGTAGATAAGAAGTCCACTGTCCCTTGTCCAAGACTTTTGCAGCCAGGAGTGATATAAAATAAGAACATTTTCGGATAAGCAAACATTGTCTTTTTTATTGTTTTGGAACTAGTTGTAAATATAAAGTAAAAGTGCCAAAAATGTTGGAAAATTTTTTTAAATTACAACAATAAGTAACATCTTTCTACTTTTTTATGTGAAGCATTATCTTTGAGAGAAATTTTATTCATTAGTGAAATTACCTAAAGTCAAAGGCTACATTTTTTATTTATTGCTGTTCAGCTAAAGAGTCAGTTAGTATGCCATGTTATAATAATATATTTTAATCATCACTCTAACTCTTTTACAAAGAGTTTTAAGATTTTTCTGTCAAAATTTTTTGGAATTTGTAAAACTAATCAAAACATGCAAATTGAAAAGTCAAAATAAATCTTTATGCTATAAATTGTGCCATTGTTCTCAAATTTCTGCAAAAAACCAAAGTCTGTCTGCAGATCTTACCTACCTCTGCTTCTAACCTCTGTATTCATGTTGTCATTGCAATGTTTCCTGTGTTCAAAATAATGTAAAAAGAAATATTTAAAAAATTGTTTTCATTAAAGCCTTAAATTTAATACTTTTTCACATTTGTTTCTGATAAATTACATTTATTCCCATGAGCTACATGAGATTTCAGAGATCTGCCTTGTATTCACTTACTTTTCTTTAATAGACTGAGGCTTCTAGAACCACATTTTTTAAGAAACTTAGAATAATCCAGTTTCATGTATAGCCATACCCAAATCTTGAATGAGATTTGAGGCACTCTGTTTCCTATTTTAATTTCAGAAACTTCAGTATGTGTAACACGTTATATTCACAACATGTTATCAAGAAAAATGGGAAAAGCAGAAAGAAGTTCAATTTCAATCATACAAGTGTGTTCCCCAATCCTGAGACCTGCACATTTAATCCTAACTTACAAACACACAGCTTTACTAAAACTAAAACCTGGAGTGGTAAAGTTATCTGCCTTCACTTAAAAAGGTTGTAAACGGCTTAATAAAACTTCAGCTGTTGACCAAAGATTTGTAAAATCATACTTTTGAATTTAAAAAGGGTTATACTTTAGTTGTAGTTATGTTATAGAGTCATAGTTGCTTGACAAGTACAGAAAATTTCCAACTACCTAATTTCAAAGCGCTGATAAAAATCTAACTTATACATTATTTTCTGACTGTCAATTAGGGACAGTTCCAACTGCTAGATATTTTTCAGAAATTATAACATACTTTTGATTATAAGCATCATAAAAATACATATATATATAATTATATAAAATATAATTGGAGGAGGTAAAAAATCCTCCAAATTATAAATGTCTGTGGGCATAAAATACATATTGATTATGTTTTAAAATTACTCAAATATTTCCATTTATAACGAAAACAAACACTGTGAAATTTTGGCATTTCCATTTAAGTGACCACTCTGTTATTTTAAAAATAAAGAATATTTTGATAGGGGTCATAGAGTTAGTGAATGGCAGCTATACTATGGAGAGAGAGATTTTAGATATTTATATATGCATACACACATATACATTCATACACTATCTAGATGGCTGGTTGGGCTGTGCGTCATATGAGTTACCAGCATGCTGGAAAATAGAAAATAATAATAAGTTTTCTGTGTTTCCCCCAGGGATATATTCTTGCTGATGCCTCCCCCTGCAGCCCCTTCCTACATATGTGTGATACATCACGGTACAAAATTATTAACCTCAAACTGAACGTTGCAGCATGTTGGGATTTAAAATACGTTGAGTATTTTAAGACTAAGTTTAAATATTTGAAAATGAAATAAAGTAGCTCAAAGTGGTGCTTGCTAAGGTATTATTTCAAACCAGCTTTACAAAATCACGAGGGCAGTCATTTGGAAGTTCAGCATGGAACTTGCTTCCTATTGAGGGACCTAATTACCAAACATTTTTGCTCACATTGTCTGAAGGTTATGATTAGAACGCATTACACAACAGCAGATTCAAGTCCAAGGGAACAACAAGGTACAGAAGGTGATGAGAGGTCGCTGATGAAAGCCCTGGCCACAGCCATTAAGTATTGTCTATGAGAGTGAAATCATTTAAAAATCAATGCGAAATCTTTTAGGGAGTCAGTGTTCAGTAAAACACAAATAAAACTGCCAGGAAGAATGAGAGCTCCTGAATTTTGTATGAAGTACACTAGAAATTACATGGAAAATCATAGGGAGGGAAAAAGACCTGAATTATTCAGACCTGTAACCAATATAACCGTGCAACATGCAAAACTCTTGTTACAGGGCATTGCTGTAAATGGCATCATTTTATATCTAATGTGAAAATTTCAATTTTATCTTACAATAATGGTAACAACACAGCTATTGATAAGTTGGTAGAAACTGTATGATTTCATTTCCATATTTAAAATATGCTCATTTTTGAATGGATATTTAAATAGAGAATATCAGCAATGATATACCATGTGACTAAAATAAACTTGCCATCTTAGACCTAGAAATTATTTCTTATATACTCAGAAAGTATTAGATTGAACCATACTCAATATCTCATATTAAATACAACATAAGCTAATCTTAATATTACTCATTAACCACAACCTAAGAGTATTTACATATAGCAATCTATATTTAATAGGTATTTATTACAGGTCAAACATGCTCAAGAAAAGAGGCACAGTGTGACAGTGTACAAAGTATGTTAACTACTCTAGAGAGTTTGTAAAATTATGAATAGTTACCTTATGCAATTAAAGAAATGGATATAAAATTGTATCAATGTTCAAGAAACAATGGAATCGATGAGAATTAATAGTGACCAGAAAGGCATCATGGAAAAGGAATCCTCTGCAGTGTAAGAAGTCAGAGCTGGAGGCAGGATTTGAGAGCTATCCCAGCAGGATGCATCTGCTGAGGCAGTAGTTGTGTCTTCGTACATCTCGCACTTAAGAATTTCTTGAATATAATAGATTTTATTAAACATGAGCTGAGAAAACTAATGGTAATCCTAGTAACTCGGATCAAAACGAGAATCTTTGCAAAGAAGAGGTTCGTTGACGTCTGTAATAGAAACCAAAGTTTGAAAATGCCTGGACCAGAAAAGGAAGAAAGAAGGCTGTGTGTGATGGCGTTGTCTCAGCATCTAGACATACTGAGGGGAACACATTCCAAGAAAGTCTACCCTCCAACCAGTCACACATACCCAAAGGAAATTAAATGAACAAATATGAAGCAGGTTTTCATAGACGTTAATTCTGTGACATGTAACATGTGTCCAAGTGTCAGGAAGGGGTTTTGTGGGCTTGAACTTGGTCTAGAATGATAGAGCATTTGCACGTTTAGAAGTGAGAAAGGAGGAAATTCCAGGCACAAAAAAGGAAGTCTACGAAAGTAATTATGCAAAGTTGTATGTCCGTAATTAGGGGAGTGTGAGTGGCATACCCACTTCAGAATAAATATTGTTGCTGAAGTAGAAAGAGGTGATTGAGACCAGGGACAACCGAGAAGTGCAGCAGAAAAGAAAAATATTCGACATTAGAATGTTAGAAAAATATTATTAGAAGTCAGATGAATTCCCTATTGTCAGGAGAAAAGATGTATTAATGAGGTCCACAATGATGAAGCGACTTCTCCAGGGACGTAAAGGATGACAGGCAGACCTCACACAGGGAACGCTGGGGACAGCACGAGAATCCGAGTAACTTAAGGAATTGCTAACAGCTCTCCCTGTGTCCACAGACAGGAGGAAAGGAGCTGAGGGAAGTGAAGAGATTTGGGAGAGGAAAGAGATACTAAATATTTATCATAACTCTTTAAAAGTAGCATCAAGTTTATAAGAGTGGGAAATACAGGACAAAAGAAAGTTTATTTCTGAATGCTTGTAAAGTGCCACTCTGAGCATCTCTCAGAACGCTCAAAATCAGGAAAAGTAGCTACAATTATTCCAATTTTTCAAATAAGAATACAGCGTATACTTATGAAATAGCTTACGAGGAGAGAAAGTAACTCTTAATCACAAATTGGAAAAGACTGACAGATGCTGACTTATGATTCTTCGACTTACAATTTTTCAGCTTTGTGATGGTGTAAAACTGTTGCAAATTTGGCAAAATGTATTCGGGGAACTCCTTAACATAAAGCAAACGTCTCATTAGATGATTTTGAACTACGGTAGTCTACTGTATGTGTTCTGAGCGTTTAAGGTAGGCTGGAGTAAACTATTCCATATGTTGTAGATAAAGCACATTAAAGGACTGTTTCCTTGTATTTTCAATTTATGATGGGCTTCTTAGGATACAACTCCATTCCAGTAAAGGGGCATCTGTAAAAACCAAAGACAAGCATTTATGTTTCAGAGTAAGAGCTCATTGGCTGAATATGAGATGAAAGTCACAATCTTGGCAGCTGAGGGAAAGAAGGCATTGAGATTAATGAAAACAAATACTCCGGTAATTTGATAGACACTTAATGAGAAAGATTAACGTTATAAAGAAATCAGGAATGCTAAGATTATGCCTGTAAATGTTGTTGTTTACTTCACTTCTAATCAAAATATTGCAGAGCCCGTGGCCCTGGGCCCCGCCTGTCCTCTCTCCTGGCCGTGAGGGCTTGGCGAACCATGCTTGACCTGCCTCCCTCAGCTTCTTGTAGAGCAGAGCTGCCAGCTAAAGATAAGAATTACAAGCTGCCTAGTAGAAGTGTAACTGGACTCTCGCAAAGAAGAGTGGGCAAAGAAAAAAAAATTGAGACAATAACAGGCATTTTCTAAATTTGATTAAACTGTACCCAGATAGACACAAACACCTCAGGAAAAAAGCATATGAAACATGAACCTCCAAGACCAAGCCACGTATTAATCAAATTATCCTAAAGAAATGATAGAAAGAAAATATTGATAGCAGCTAGAGAAAACAAAAGCATGTCTGATTTTTTTGCAGTTTTTGGTGGGGGCTGGGCTTGAACCCGCCACCTTGGCATATGTGGCCGGCGCCCTACTCCTTTGAGCCACAGGTGCCACCCAAGCATGTCTGATTTTGCATCAAAAAAATCATTCAAGACAGCACAGAAACATCTTTAAAGTACTGAAAAAACACAGTTGTGATGATGTAGAATTTCTTAACTAGCATCAATATATTTCAAAAAACAAACAAAATTAAAATGTTTCCAGAAAAAAAAAAAAACTGAAGAAAAACCTACCTCTAACAGACTCATCTACAAAATATAGCAGAAGGAAAATGCTAGTGGAAAAAAATACAGATCCATGCAAAGGAGCTAAGAGGGCTAAACATAACATCACACACAAATAAATACCATTTTTATTATTACTAAAATCTCTTTAAAAGATAACTTCCTGTTTAAACAAAAATAATAACACAGTAATGTGTGGGGTTTAATACCAATATAGACAATAGCAGCATACAAGTGGGAGAGGAGAAATATAAGTGAACAATTGTGAAGATTTTTCCTTTTTAAAAAATTTTTTGACATATACACGTGTTTATTAGGTTTCCACTTTTTGCCTTCACAAAATTAAAAAGGCTTAAAATTTATTAACAACAACAATGTTTAAGATAAGGACTAGAAACAAAAACCTCGTAAAGAACAAACAAAGATAAATACATTCAGAAAAGAAATCACACAGTTGGCTGCATCAAAATATTAAGCAATAATAATAATAATAATGCTAAGAAAGTAACATTCATATTGTCAAATAAGAGTACGTCTATTATAGAATGCTTTGACTCTGAGGTTCAGTATGGAGTCATCAGTTAACTTCTTCTTATTTTTTTTTCCACAGTCTCAAAAAATAGACAACTAATATTTATAAATAAAAGTAAAAGGTAATTTCAAAAACCAGATCATGCCAAATCTTATAGAAAATAGAAATACTTCAAAATCATTCTACTTAATCTGGATGTTTGTAATTTCCTCTTTGTAATAATATATTTTCTCCAATTTAATATCAGGTGTATCCAGATTAAGTAGAATCGTGAAGATTTGTATACTGTACAAAAGTGATATAACTTTAGTAGAGATTATAATAAGATATATACTATTAAAGCTAAAAGCCTAATGAAAAGAATTATAATGAATAAGTTCACAATAGAATTACAGAGGAAAGAGGGATATATGACAAAAACAGATGGTCCGAATAGAAACCTCATAGAAAATGACAGATTTGGCTCGGCGCCTATAGCTCAACCGGCTAAGGCGCCAGCCACGTACACCTAAGGTGGCGGGTTCGAATCCCCAGCCCGGACCCACCAAACAACAATGATGGCTGCAACCAAAAAAATAGCCGGGCGTTGTGGCGGGCGCC
>CAUYTI010050400.1:0-11194 GCA_963575145.1 Galago senegalensis | reverse complement strand
ATCAATTTTTAATCCAACATGTCAATATGTTGTTTATCATATTGCATCCTTATTCATCAGTGAAATATGTCTGTAATTTCCCCTTTATAATAATATATTTTTTCTAATTTTACTATCAGGGGTATCCAGACTAAGTAGAATGATTTTGAACTATTTCTATTTCTACTGTCTATAAGACTTGGTGTGATCTGTTATTTTTTTTTAGAAATTATTTTTTACTTTTATTTATACATATTACTCATCTTTTTTTAGACTTTGGTAAAAACATAAAAAGGAAAGAAAAATTTGTTTGCTATTTGTATTTGGTCTTGTGTATTCTGTAACAAACGCGTAGTAAATGATTATGTATTCAAAAAAAGGAAAAAAAAAGAAAACAAAATAGTGACTAATTCTCATATAAATTGTATTTAATTTTGACCATTATTCTCTTTTTGCTAAAAGCCATTCTAACTGAGATGAGATGGTATGTTATTATGGATATGATTGGCACTTCTCTGACGATTGGTGGTGTCAAGTATTTTTTCATATACCTATTGGCCATTGTATGTCATTTGTTGAGACATATCTATTCAGATCTTTTGTCCATTTTTGAATAAGATTACTTGTTTTTGCTATTGAGTGGATGAGCTTGTTATGTATTTTGTTTATTAATCATTTGACAGATGGATAGTTTACAAATATTTTTCCATTCTGTGGTTGTCTCTTTACCATGTTGATTGTTTTTCTTGGTTGTGCAGAGCCTTTTAGCTTGATGCAATCTTTTCTGCTTTTGTTTCCTTTGCTTGAGGGCTCACACAAAAAATACGATTGCTTAGACCAATGTCCTAGAGCATTTCCCCAAGGTTTTCTTCTAGCACTTTCATAGTTTTAGATCTGAAATTAGATACAAGTCTTTGATCCATTTTGATTTGATTTTTGTGTATATAGAGACAGGTTTCACTTTGCTGCATATGGCTAATCAGTTTGCTCAGGACCATTTATTGAAGAGACTACCCTTTCATCATTATCTGTTCTTGATGCCTTTGTAAAAAATGAGATGGCATAGTCATTGTGTCAAAACCTTAACATCCTAGTTCTAGAAAGGTTCACTTGTACCCTAACAGTCTGAAAAGGTGAGAAGACTCTTCACATCTATGTGAGAAATCTAGTCTAAGCTTTGTTATGTTAATAGGAGTTCTCTCTGGGTCATGTGCTCTCAGGACTTTATTAGAGGAGACTCGGGAAACAGAAAAGTTTAGGGTAGAAAAGAGTTACACATTTGTTTTATAATTAGAGGAAAGAAAACCATCTTTTTTTTTTTTTTCAGAGAGGATGAGTTTAACTTTTGGAATTTAGGTCCTCAGGTGAGTTCATAGGGACCTGTTTGAATTTGTTGAAGACGCTTCTGTCGTTTCTGAAGGCGACACGGTGAGACCCTGGCTCCCTCTACTGGCCACGGAAGGCAATGACCATCCAGTCCCAAACTACTAGAGAAACGTAGGAAAAGCTTCCTTAGGACAAAGGCTTCTGAGCTTAGAAGTGGAAAAAGCTGAGAATTAAGGAAATTCAGGGAAGAAAAAAAATAAAGACTCTTTTTAAATATAGGGGAAACAATGAGGTGGAGCTTTGAGGACATAGTGAGACAGTTAGGGAGAGGCTGACCTTGGCCCTCTGTCCCTTGTGATCCCTCTCGGGATCATGATGGAGACAAATGCCGGGAACGGCTCATCCACGCAGTGGAGCAGGGTGAGTTAAACGCAGGGGACCCTTCCTGCAATGCCTCAGATCTGTCCCGTCTTGCCGTGGCTGTCCTGGTAACTTCTCCTATAATTAAAACAATGTGAACAACACCCGGCTTCCTTTTTTTTTCTCATGTAAATCATATATCAGAATTTATCTTCTGTTCTCTATCTCCAAAAAGAATCTCAAACAGCCACTCTGTTGTATTATATTTGGAAATTCTACCCAGTCTTTCCAAGAAGTTTGTCATTCATATTCTCAACGCCTGGTTTGGGTGATAACTGTATCCGCCCCGCTTTACGTTTCTAAGGGAAGCAAAGGAGATTTAGGAACCTCCGAGGATTCCCACGTTTATTCTCCCTGTCCAACCACACATTCAGTTGCCATTGTCATCAAAATAAGCACTTGGCCTTGGACCCAGGACATAAAAGAAGTAGGATGGAGCCAGTAAAGAGCTGGCCGTCCATCTGAACAGCTTTAAACCTTTTTTGTTTTTTTCTTGCCTTTCCAGGAAATTTGTGTTGTGGGGAACACTCTGAATTTACTCACTATCTGCTAACATTTGTGGTCATTTTTAATTTGTGAAAGACTTAGAAAAGAAGCCAGAAAAGGAAGGAACTAATAAATGTAAATTTGATGTTGAAAGGCATAAGTGTGATTTAAGATATTGAATTGTTTAATTATAGGCTGCTCTAAAATGAGGTCTGTCTTGTTCTCATGGTCGTTGGTGACAATAAGATACATCACACCAAAGCACAAAGACTCAGATACAAGTGCTCTCGTACCTTCCTGCACTTGCTAGTTCCACAGTGTAAATGCTCTCACTATGGCTGATTTTAAACCACCAATGTGATGTCACTAAACGTGCATTTTGGAAGAGACGCACAGTAATCTATGTGTCATTGAGAGTTGGCTGGAGTGCACCACTGCATGCCATTAATAGCTTCCTGCTGTTCTTTGGAAGGTTATATCATAGTTATTTATTACTAGTGGAAATGCACTGAGTTTTTGCTTACATTTGGAAAGGAAAACAAATTTGAAAAATGTGCACTTGACCTTCTATGAAAGGTTTCTTATTCCTGAGGGTCTTTTTTTTTTTAAAAGATTATTTATTTGGTCTTCTAAATGGGAATAAAGAGAAGAAACTAAAACTACATTTTCAGTATGACTGATTTATTTTTAATTGTAAACTGACACTTTTTGAGGTTCCATTGTAATGGAACAGTTTGAGGGGAGAATTGCAAACTACTATGTGATAGTTAAGATGTTTCTGAATCATGATGCCTTTGGTTTACTGTTCTACTTGGACGGAACCATGAATCTCCCATTGGATTCATGTACACTTGACATTGGAATTAGTCCTTATTTGCTGAAAATAGAGATCCAATGGTTTTAATGTGTTCCGAACTGGCTCGGCACCTGTGGCTCAAGCGGCTAAGGCGCCAGCCACATACACCTAAGGTGGCGGGTTCGAATCCAGCCCGGGTCCGCCAAACAACAATGATGGCTGCAACCAAAAAATAGCCGGGTGTTGTGGCGGGCGCCTGTGATCCCAGCTACTTGGGAGGCTGAGGCAGGAGACTCGCTTGAGCCCAGGAATTGGAGGTTGCTGTGAGCAGTGAAGCCATGGCACTCTACCCAGGGGGCACAGCTTGAGGCTCTGTCTCAAAAAAAAAGAAATTAGTTCCGAACAAGAGATTTAAAACCTAGGAAAATTTTAGGTTGAAATATGGAGGATTTTCTTCTCTGACGTTTTGGAAGTTGGGTAGAGGAATTTTTATTTGCAGGCACAAGATGGCGCCAAAAGAGTATCTTTTCAGCAAGATTTCCTTCATTTGGAAATGGACATTTTGAGACGTTCTGTGGATTTTGCCACCTGTTGATGGGTTTTGTTTGCTTGCTTGCTGTGTGGTGCTTATTTGTAAGAGACCTCTAAAGGGGAATAGGTACTGAGTTGATAATAAAAACATGGTGGAAACACGTCGGATGGTCTGTAAAATGAATGGGTGGATATAAGGAGGTCTTCAGGCTCTGTCTGCCACGGTGGTTTCCCGTCCCTCCAAGGAGGTGTGTTCATCTCGCCTGTCCTCGCTTGTGGCTGTCTGGTGTTCACGTAGGTTTCTGTCCCAGGAAGAAAATGTGTGAGAATCTCCTGGAGGGACCTGAATGTCCAAGGTTTCTTCCTGCCTTCTGGGAGACCTGGTGGCTCCCTTTTTGACTCTCACCACAACTTTCACTCATTGCTGTCTCTACCCCTGTCGCCTCTGTCTGCCCATGCACAGGCCTGGACTCCCAGTGCTTTTGGAAGTTGTAGTTTTAATTTATGCTGCTTTTTGTTTTCCTGTCCCTGTGTACGTTTACATAGGGGGGGTGCTCCAATGACCCCCAAATTGGGGCTGCCTTTCAGTTGCCCACCCAAAGCATTTCCCCAGTACCATTCCCTCCGGCATTTACCCTCTACTTGTCTTTCTGCCTTGTCTCGGGAGTAGAGTAAACCCAAGATTTGCTCGCCAACCCCTACGTGTCACTTTTAATTTTTTAATTTTTTTATTAAATCATAGTTGTACACATTAATACCATCATGGGGTACAGTGTGTTGTTTCCATATACAATTTGAAATATTCTCATCCAAATGGCCAACATAGCCTTCGTGTCATTCTCATGGTTGTTGTGTTAAGACATTTATATTCCACATTTAGAAAGATTCACATGTACCCTTACAGGATAGATCTTAGGCATGATCCCAACAGTCCCCCTCCTTTCACCTGTCTTCCTCCCTCCCCTCCCCACCCATTCCCCATTACCTGTATTCTTGGGCTAAAATTGGGTTATAGCTTTCCTATGATAGCTAACTATTAGTTTCATAGTAGGGTTGAGTACATTGGATACTTATTCTACCATTCTTGAGATACTTTGCTAAGAAGAATATTTTCCAGCTCCATCCATGTAAACATGAAGGAAGTAAAGTCTCCATCTTTCACCACATTTTATTTATTTACATTTTTTGAGACAGGAGCCTCAAGCTGTCCCCCTGAGTAGAGTGCCATGGCATCACAGCTTACAGCAACCTCCACAATGCCTGGCTATTTTTTGGTTGTAGCCGTCATTGTTATTTGGCGGGGCCAGGCTGGATTCGAACCTGCCACCTTGGGTGTATGTGGCTGGCTCCTTAGCCACTTGAGCCACAGGCGCCGAGCCCTATACCACATTTTATTAATACACTTGTATATTGATAGGCACTTGAGTTGTTTCCATGTCTATGTGATTGTGAATTGTGCTGCTTTAAACATTTGAGTGCAAGTGTCTTTTTGGTAAAATGTCTTTTTTTCCTTTGGGTAAATGCCTAGTAGCGGGATTGCTGGATCAAAAGGTAGATCTACTTTTAGTTCTTTGAGATAACTCCATACTACACTTTACACAGAGTTTGCACTAGTTTGCTGTCCCACCAACAGTATATAAGAGTTCCTTTCTCTCTGCATCCATGACAGTATCTGTTGCTTTGGGGCTTTTTGATAAGAGCCATTCTCACTGAAGTTAGGTGATATCTCATTATGGTTTTGATTTGCATTTCTCTGATAGGTAGAATTTTGGGGCACTTTCCCACATATTTCTTGGCTTTTAGACTTTCTTTGAAAACTTTCTGTTGATGTCTTTTGCTTGCTTTTTAATGGGGTTGTTTGATTTTTTTCTTGCTGGTTTGTTTGAGTTCTTTGTAAAGTCTATTATCAGTCCTTTACTGGATGTATAGCAAATTGTTTTTACATTCTGTAAGTTGTCCAGCTTCCCCTGGCTGGAAGGGAACTGGGTCCTTTCTTTGGGTGCTTTACATCAGCCCCTGAGGTAGTGGCTGCTCCTTATATCTGCTATTTCTATATTTTGAAACATAAAACTTTTTTTTTAATTATGTAGGATTATTACCTTATCAGAGTGCCAGAATTGTGGTCCTAACTATAAGGCTTTTCATGATCTCTTGACCAGACTCACCAGCCTTTCTTTCTTACTCCGGACTACTCTGCCATCCCCTCTCATTCTCCATTCACTTCTTCCATCCAATTAGGCCCAAAATGAGACGTTATCTCCCACCAAACCTTAAAGAATCAGTGTTGGACCACTCTGCCAAGCAATCAATGTCCTAGAAAAGCTCTTCCCTCCCCTCTGCTCTCCTCTTTCCCCTTTTTTGAAAGATGTGCAGAGGATGTGAGAGGATCTGAGAGTGATTTCTGGTGACTGCCCTTGTTTGGGACAGGTGACAGTGACTGTATCTCTAATACATGAGCATTTCCTGACTATAGTAGACCGATGTTGGATTAGCCCTGTGGCTCAAACCGTATCAGCCAGGCTTTCTTCAGCAAATGCGTCAGTTAGTACTGAGAAATGGATGCCGGAAGTGTGTAGGACAGATGCACTAATAGTGGCCTGACAGCCTCCTGTGGTCCCCAGGGTCTGGTGGTTGAGCTCGTCTTTGGGTTCTGTGAGGTACTAGTAGACACCATGCTTGTTCTGAGACTGGAAGCTCTGTAAGGTCAGGGAATTGTCTATATGGCTCATCATGAAGTTTCCAGTTTTCAGGCACTTGATTAGTATTTGTTGAATGAATGGATAGATGGATGATGGATGAATTGACCCCTGAAATAAAGAGGCAGTACAGCATAGTGGGTGGGAGCCCTTAGATCTAAATCTAACTCTAGATCTAGTCGGCCTGTGCTGGAATCCTGGCTCTGCCACTTACTAGCCTGGGGACCTTGGGAAGATTACATAGCCTTATTATTCCTCAGTTTCCTCATCTATAAAATGGGGGTGATAGTGTTACCCTAGTCTCTGTTAGTATTATGAAAATTATCTGAGTTAATAGACATAAACCACTTGTAATACTGCCTGGCACATATTAGGTGTTCAATAAGTATTAGATACTATTATTGGCTAAATTAGTCACAGGTTTAGCAAGTAACAGAAAGCCTCAAAATAAGCTTAACATTTCTCTTACCCTCAAGAATCCTAGAGGTGATTAATAGTTTTCCACAGTATCAGGTACCAACTGTGCTCTTTTGTTGCTCCGCTTTGTATGCATTCATGCTCAAGGTTGCCTCATTAACCAAGATGTCTACTGGACTCTATCTATTGGGGTATGCAAGGTAGGAGGAAGGAGGTAGCAAGGGCTCCCCCTTGTTCTTTAAAGACACTTCCCAGAAGTTGTACCTGAACTTTTATCTCTTTGGCCAGAATTTAGCAAAGAGGGGCTAGGAAATGTAGTCTTTATTCCTGGTGACTGTACGTGCACAGAAAAAAAGGGGAAGGGCTCTGTTCCCTTGGAGGGATCGGTGGAATGTATATTTGGGACACAACCAGCCATCACTGTCACACCTTTCTAAAGAATTTCCCCATCTCCTAAATTCTGTTGGTTAATTTGGTTCTGTTCCTCCAGAGACCCCTTACTAACATAGGCTGCAAAGATCCGCAGTTTTTGACATGGGGACCACTCCAGCCTCAGCATTTTATCATTTGTCAGGTTTCTGAATCTTAATAACGTTCTCTGAAGTTTTTTGCAGGAACTGCTACTATCTCCAGTAGAAAACGAATCACCCAAATCTTCAAAGTCTAATTTTCCAAGTTCCTATGGTCAAACCTAGGTCTATATCACAATCATGTATGAACTTAAAAAAAAAAAAAAAGAAGAAATTTACAACCCCAGTGTGGTGGCTCACCCCTGTAATCCTAGCACTTTGGAAGGCTGAGGCAGGTGGATTGCTTGAGATCAGGAGTTCAAGACCAACCTGATCAATAATGAGGCCCCATCTCTAAAAAAATTAAATAAATAGGGCGGCGCCTGTGGCTCAGTGAGTAGGGCACCGGTCCCATGTACCAAGGGTGGCGGGTTTGAACCCAGCCTCAGCCAAACTGCAACAAAAAATAGCCGGGCATTGTGGCAGGTGCCTGTAGTCCCAGCTACCCGGGAGGCAGAGGCAAGAGAACTGCCTAAGCCAAAGAGCTGGAGGTTGCTGTGAGCTGTGATGCAACAGCACTCTACCAAGGGCAACAATGTTCGACTCTGTCTCTAAAAAAAAAAAAAAAAAAAAAAAAAAAATTAAATAAATAAATTTAAAAAAATTTAAAATATTTACAAATTTCTAGGCCTCATCCCAGACCTACTAAATAAAACCTTGGTAGAAAGAGTAGGGGGCTCAGAAATCTACTTTTTTTTTTTTTGAGACAGAGCCTCAAGCTGTCCCCCTGGGTAGAGTGCCGTAGCATTACAGCTCACAGCAACCTCCAACTCCTGGGCTCAAGCGAGTCTCCTGCCTCTGCCTCCCAAGTAGCTGGGACCACAGGCGCCCGCCACAACGCCCGGCTATTTTTTGGTTGCAGCTGTCATTGTTGTTTGGCGGGTCCGTGCTGGGGATTCGAACCCGCCACCTTAGGTGTACATGGCTGGCGCCTTAGCTGGTTGAGCTATAGGCGCCGAGCCCATACTTGCTTTTCAAAGCGGTCTGATGGGAAAGAATTAGGCTAGAGGACCGAGCAGGACTGAGAGGGGGTGTACTGAGCCCCTGTGGTGAGGCCTGGGGTGGTTAGTGCAGCAGGGCCATGCTTAAAAATGCCAGAGGCAGCAAGGACCAGGAAAAGAACATGGCTTTGGAATTTGCACAGACTCAGGTATAATTCCAGCCCCCCAATTACCTCCTGTATGTGATAGATTACATGACCTCACTTTAAACCTCAGATTCTTCCTCTGGGGTTAGTGGTGGGCTCAACAAGGTTCCCTGCAAAATCCCAGCCTGGTGCCAAGCCTCTGAGGTGATCAGGTGTGTGTCTGGAGGTGATGATGTATACACACCCATTGGGTGAGCAGACCTGGCCAGAGAGTGGATGCCTTCACAGTGACCATGACATAGAGCACGCCAACTATGTCTAGACTTTGTTCTAAGCCCCTTGCCTTTATTTAGCCAAAGCTGGCTGAGCGGGAGGTAGTACAGGCACTCCGTGTGAGGACAGTGGCCAAATGAGGACATTATAGGATGTATGAGTTAAGACCATCAGAACTCCTAACACAAGCTATGAATAGGCTGAGTCACCACAATCTCTGTTTGTCACTCCACAGGGTTCTGCTCTTTTTATGAAGTCTTGCTCAATCTCTTCCTCTCAAGTATTGCTTCATGTGAGTTTTCTGTTTTTAAGGGGGAAAGTGCACGTAGGTCAGATACGTTCAAGGGAAGTAATTCAGGGAGTCTTTAACACCATTTTCAAATTATTCAAGTTATTTCTTTTCAGTGCTAGTAAATACTTAACTTCAATGAAGAACCTCTTTGAATTAACAAAGATAGAGGCAATCAAGGACCTCTGAGGGTCCAGGAGTGAGTCACAGCCTGACTAGAGTCCACTGCCTGTGGAAGAAGGGGTGCAAGGCACAGTCAGGGCAGGAGAGCTGGGTTTGAATCCCTGAACATGCAGTAGCCTTCCCTGAGCTTGTCTCCATCTGTAAACTGGGGATAAAAGCACCTGCCTCTCAGGGTAGTGCGGAGGGCTCCAAACTGTGCAGGAGAGTGCTCACAAGGGACCTTGAAACTTGGCCCTCGAGACCTGGTGTACATAGCACCTGTAATTCACCCATTTCAAGTGTACAACTCATTGATTTTGTAGTAAATTTATCCAGTTATGTGAACAACACTACAAATCAGGTTTAGAACATTTCCATCATCCCAGGGAAGTCCTTTAGCACATTTGTAGTTCCCACCTTTAGCCCCAGGCAACCACTTATCTACTTTCTAATTCTATGGATTTGTGTATTCTGGACATTTTATATAAATGGAACTAAACAGTGTATGGTCTTTTGTGTCTAGCTTTGACTTGGCAAAACGTTTTTGAGGCTTGTCCATGTTGGAGCATGCATTAGTACTTTAGTATTTCTTATTGCCAAGTAGTATTCCATTGTCTGAATAGAGCACATTTTGCCTATCCATTTAGTAGTTGATGGACATTTGAGTTGTTTCCAACTTGGGGCTATTATGAGTGACACTGCTAAGAATACTTGTATGCAAATCTTTGTGTGGTTAAATGATGATGTTGAGTAAGAACTAAGAGTCATATGATAAATTCATGATTATGTTGGGTATGAACATCGAGTCATATGATAAATTTACACTTAACTTTTTAAGAAACCGGTAAACTGTTTCCCAATGGCTATACCATTTTACATCCCTATCAGCAGTGCGTGGAGGCTCCTGGTTCTCCAATTCTCACCAACACTTGTTAATGTTCATCTGATCATGAGTGGCATCTCATTGTGGTTTTAAGTCTCGCTTCCTAACTGCTCATGACATCGAGAAACTTTTCATGGGTTTATCAGCCATTTGTATATCTTCTTAGGTAAAAATGTTTATTCAAATCTTTTGCGTATTTTTCAATCAGTGGATTGTCTTATTGAGGTACTAGAGTTCTTTACATGTTTGAATGCAAGTCCTTTATCAAATGTGTTTTACAAATATTTTCTCTTAGTGTGTTGCTTGCTTTTTTTGTTTTCTGAATGATGTGTTTTGAGGCACTGAAGTTTGTAATTTTGTGGAAGTTCTGTTTATTTTATGGATTATGCTTTTTATGTTATATTTATGATATCCTTGTAGTTATAACTCAAGGACCCAAAGATTTTCTCCTGTGTTATCTTCTGGAAGTTTTATTTGAGCCCCCCTACATTTAAGTCTATGATGCATTTTGAATGAATTTTTCTATATAATGTGAGGTGAGGGCTTAAGCTCATCTTTTTGCTGTTCTTTCCCCAGGGAAGCTTTGAAATAGAGATGTGAAAGTACTCTCTGCCTTTGTTCTTTTTCAAAATTCCTTTGGCCATTCTAGGTCTCTTGCAATTCTACATAAATTTTAGGATCTCCTAGTCAATTTCTGCAAAAAGCCTACTGATCTTTTTTTAATTTTTACTATACTGTCTTCTTTTTTTAGATTAGTAAAGTTTTAAGCAATGGCATTTAGTCTCCTGATCTGTGAGATGAGATGTCTCTTTGTTTATTTAGGTCTTTAAATTCCCCTCAGCAGTGTTTTGTAATTTTTAGTATGTAAAGTCTTATACTTCTTTTGTTAAATTTACTCCTGAGTATAGTGTTTTATTTTTGGATAAAGCTGCTTTTTGCTGTCTACACTGAGAAATAAATAACAGGATGGATGTCTGGTCTTGGGCGAGTGTGCCCGCTCATTTCCACTTTCATGCTAGGAATAGGTTAAATCTGACATGATGTTGACTTAATTGTTTTTATGAAATAGCAGGCAAATGTCTGTATGTATGTGTACAATTTAAAGAATAATAATTGGCTCGGCGCCTATAGCTCAACTGGCTAAGGCGCCAGCCACGTACACCTAAGGTGGCGGGTTCGAATCCCCAGCCCGGACCCACCAAACAACAATGATGGCTGCAACCAAAAAATAGCCAGGTGTTGTGGCGGGCGCCTGTGGTCCCAGCTACTTGGGAGGCAGA
>CAUYTI010050396.1:0-20339 GCA_963575145.1 Galago senegalensis | reverse complement strand
GTTTTATGTAGATAGAGGAAAGGCCTCTTCCAATGCTTTCTGATCATGAATGGCCTTTAATTCAAAATATTCTTTATACCAAGGAATCATATTTTGGGGTAAAATTTCCTTAGTTCCATCAGGATATTTTGTAATGTATATATATATTTTTTTTTTTTTTTTGAGACAGAGCCTCAAGCTGTCCCCCTGGATAGAGTGTTGTGGCATTACAGCTCACAGCAACCTCCAACTCCTGGGCTCAAGCGAGTCTCCTGCCTCCGCCTCCCAAGTAGCTGGGACCACAGGCGCCCACCACAACACCTGGCTATTTTTTGGTTGCAGCCGTCATTGTTGTTTGGTGGGTCCAGGCTGGGGATTCAAACCCACCACCTTAGGTGTACGTGGCTGGTGCCTTAGCCAGTTGAGCTATAGGCGCCGAGCCTGTATATTTTATTAAAGGTAAATTTTGCTGCAATTTCCCATTTCCCCTACGTATGGCTACTTTAGGGGTAACTTTTGGGATACCCCTGTATATTTGTACTACAATTTCTATCCATCTATCAGTGGACGCTTAGGTTCTTTCCATATCATGACCATTATGAATAATGCTATAATGACCAAGGGAATGCAGGTATCGCTACAAGGTGCTCATTTCATTTCCTTTGAGTATATACAGAATAGGGGATTACTAGATGGTATGGTAGTTCAATTTTAATATTTTGAGGAATCTCTATACTGTTTTCCATAATGGTTGTAACAGTTCACATTCTCACCAACAATGCAAGAGAATTCTCTTTTCACTACATCCTAGCCAACACTTATCTTTTGTCTCTTTGATAAGAGCCATCCTACCAGGTTTAAAATGATATCTCATTTTTGATTTGCTTTTGATTTGCATTTCTCTGATGATTAGTGATGTTGAGCACCTTTCCATATACAGGTTGGCCTGGCCCTTGTATGTCTTTTTTTGAGAAATATCTATGCAAGTCCTTTGCCTATTTTTTTGTAGTTTTATAACTTTATTTGATATATCTGACAATCACCAGTTAGTTATCCACATTGACTGTCTATAGATTTTTGAAAGTAGTAACAGATACATAGGTAATTAAAGTATAGGGCTTGACAGACCAAAACAAGTCTTAACATATTTAGGAAGATAGAAATAATATCAAGTACCTTTTCTGACCACAGTAATATGAAACTAGAAATAAATAAAAGGAAGAAAATTAATGAATATGTAGAAATTAAACAACATGCTTTGAATAATCAGTGGTTCAAAGAAGAAATCAAAAGAAAAATTACAAAAATGGGAGAAATGAAAACACAGTATCTTTGAAAACAAAGATCTCAAATGAACAACCTAATGTTATACTTCAAGGAGCTAGGAAAAAGAACAAACTAAGCCCAAAGTGAGAAGAAGAAAAGGAATAATAACAATTATTAAACCATAAATGAATTAAATGGAAAATAGGAAAGCTATAGGAAAAAAAATTCAACAAAACAAAGAAGTGGAGTTTTGAAAAAATAAACAAATTTGAGAAACCCTGACCTTGACTAAGAGAGAAAAAAAAAGAAAAAAAAAAAACAAAATCATAAATGACAGTGGAAACATAACAATGGAAACCTCAGAAATAAAAAGAATCATAAAGAGGGTGGCACTCTTGGCTCAGTGGGTAGGGCACCAGCCCCATATACCTAGGGTGGCAGATTCAAACCTGGCCCAGCCCTGGCCAAACTGCAACAACAACAACAAAATAGTCAGGTGTTATGGCAGGTGCCTGTAGTCCCAGCTACCTGGGAGGCTGAGGCAAGAGAATCACCTAAGCCCAGGAGTTGGAGGTTGCTGTGAGTTGTGACATTATAGCACTCTACCAAGGATGATAAAGTAATACTGTGTTTCTACAGAAAAAAAAAAGGATCATAAAGGACTATAATGAACAGTTACGTGTCAACAAATTGGATAGCCTAAAGGAAATGGATAAATTCCTAGAAACATACAACCTACCAAAATTGAATTAGGAAGACATAGAAAGTCTGAACAGACTAATAACAAGAGACTGATGTGGTTGTTAAAAACCTCCCAACAAAGAAAAGCCCGGGACCAGATGGCTTCACAGCTGAATTCTACCAAATATTCAGAGGAGAATTAATACTAATTCTTTTTAAACTCATCCAAAAAAATAGAACTCAGATGGAATACTTCCAAATTCATTTTATGAGGCCAGCATCACCATCATACTAAAGCCAGACAAAGACAAAAGAACAAAATTACAAGACAGTATCTCTGATGAACACTGATGAACAAATCTTTTTTTTTTTGTTTGTTTGAGACAGAGCCTCAAGCCGTCCCCCTAGGTAGAGTGCTGTGGCATCACAGCTCACAGCAACCTCCAACTCCTGGGCTCAAGCGAGTCTCCTGTCTCTGCCTCCCAAGTAGCTGGGACCACAGGCACCCGCCACAACGGCCAGCTATTTTTTTGGTTGTAGCCGTCATTGTTGTTTGGTGGGCCCAGGCTGGATTCGAACCTGCCATCTTAGGTATATGTGGCTGGCGCCTCAGCAACTTGAGCCACAGGCACTGAGCCATGATGAACAAATCTTTAATAAAATACTTGCAAACCCAATTCAACAAACTATTAAAAAAGTGGGTGGTGCCTGTGGCTCAACGAGTAGGGTGCCAGCCCCATATACCAGAGGTGGCAGGTTCAAACCTGGCCCCAGCCAAAAACTTCAAAAAGATTGTACATCTACTTATTTAATATTAAATTAACTTACTAGTTTATATGTTTGTGTGCAGTATATACTATATACAATATGGAATATGAATTATACCCTCATTCCATACTGTAGCAAATATATCCTGTAATATAAATATAGGATCAAGGATTATGCCTGCAGTTTAACTTGTTTAATTTAAAAATTATCAGGCAGCGCCTGTGACTCAATGAGTAGGGCACTGGCCCCATTTATGGAGGATGACAGGTTCAAACCCGGTCCCAGCCTAGCTACAACAAAAAAAAAGTAGCTGGGCATCATGGTGGGTGCCTGTAGTCCCAGCTACTCGGGAGGCTGAGGCAAGAGAATCACCTAAGCCCAAGAGCTGGAGGTTGCTGAGAGCTATGACACCACGGCACTACTGAGGGCTAGAAAAGTGAGACTCTGCCTCTAAAAAAAAAAAAAATATATATATATATATTACAATGATCAAAGAGTATGGTATTAAAGAAGAGATAAACATTTGAATGGAACAAAAAAGAAAGTCCAGGGGTAGACCTGCACACACATGGCTAACTGATTTTTATACAAAGATGAAAAAGCAATTGAATAGGAAAAAGATGACCTTTCAACAAAGGCATTAAAATAATTGAACATCAATAGTTAAAAAAGAAAGAAAAAAATAAGAAAGAAAAATTGAACCTTGACATAAAACACCATATTCAAAAATTAATCCAAACTAGATCATAAATCTAAACATAAAACATAAAAACTTATACTCTTAAAAGAAAACATGAAAAAAAATCTGTGTGACTTGGGTTTAAGCAAAGTATTTGCATCCTCAGTCTTCATATAGGATATAGCTCAAGCTCACTCAGGTGTCTAGAGAAACATAAATTTGCATTAGATTGAAACAGTGGGGTGGTGCCTGTGGCTCAAAAGGGTCGGGCAACAGCCCCATGTGGCCAAGTTTCCAGAGCTGCCATTAGTGGCATCAGGAATAACAAAATAGTTCCAGACCAGTCATATCCACATGAGTTTTTCTATTTCCATGGCACATGAAAGGGTATGACAAATTGAGCAGCAGATCACATTGCCAGTGCTGCTGCTGCTTGACTCAAGTGGTGGTCAGTGCTGGATCTAGGGGACAAAAGGAGCATTAATTGCCCCGTCCCTGATCCTTGTACTTCCCAGGATTTAAGTGTTTTCTCCCAAAGTATCAGGTTTTGCATTTTCCCTCTACTGCCACATAATTGTTGGGTCCCATCCCAGTACCTATAATTCTACCTTTTTTCTGATCACCTTGTAACTTGCCTCTAAACCTTTTATTCTTATATCACTGCACAGAAGACAGTCAAGAAATCCCTTTCTGGGGATAGCCACACCCAGTGACCAAATTGCCCCATTAAGGTGTGTGGAGCAAATGAAAGTACCATCAGAAATCATTCCCACACTCAACAATACCAGATGCCATTGGATGGCAGGGAGAGTGGAATGTCCATCAAATACTTTGACTATTGGCTCATTACACTGAGTGACATTTGAAAAAAAGGTGCATGAACTTGGTGCCCATAACTCAGTAGTTAGGGTACCAACCACATACACCGGGCCTGCTAAATAATGACAACTGCAACAACAAAAAAAATAGCCGGGCATTGTGGCAGGTGCCAGTAGTCTCAGCTACTTGGGAGGCTGAGGCAAGAGAATCGATTAAGCCCAAGAGTTAGAGGTTGCTGTGACCTGTGACGGCAGTAAACTCTACCAACAGTGACATGCTGAGACTCTGTATCAAAAAAGAAAAAAGTTGCATGATTGTTAGATGGCAAATGAGTTCTGACAGTGAAAACAGGACATAGCTGAGACTCTGGAGCCACATGGTGTGATATGAGTCAGCTAATGACATGAAACATAAGGTGACCAGATTTTAACATTGGTAAAGCAGGACACCACTGAGGGGAGAGGAGGGTGGTGCCTGGGGGGCGGAGCCTGACAACAATGCAAACTTTGATTAACAGTTTTCGATAATCAGTTCTCAACAATTATTTGTTATTATTAAAGTTTGACATAAAATTAACAAAAATAATATAAAACTCATATCTTGGTGAAATAGCCACATGGCAGCCCAAAAACCGTATATTCCCTTCCTGTTCTCCTGCATTCCCTAGCTTGTGCATTCTTTCCAAAAATTGGACTTTTTAAAAACATGGCGGGATGCGGGAAAAATTATTAAAAATCAGGACTGTCCCACCAAAAGTGGGACGTCTGGTCACCTTACTCGGTGGTGGAGGGGAGCTACTTGTTTGTTCCAGACAGTTTGGCTCCTTCTGAGCTAATTGTCCTTGCCTAGAAACAAGGGAGGGAGCAGTCTCCTTCTGATACCACTTCCACCTGGGTGACCTTGCCCAGGAGGGGAGTAGGGAGCTAACATTAGCCTTTTCATTTCCAAATGAAGTTACATTAACCTCTTCATTCCCAAATGGAGTTACATTAACTTTTTCAGCAGCCGAAAACAACCGGATATTCCCTTCCCATTCTCTTGCTGTTCCCTAGCTTGTCATGCATTCTTTCCAAAAATTGGGACTTTCTTAAAATGCCACTGACATGAGACAAATTGTTAAAAAGCAGGACTGTCCCACCAAAAGCAGGACATCTGGTCACCTTAAACTATCCAGAGCCCTACCTCAAAGGATTGATGTGGGCTAAGAGGATGTAGAACAATCCTGAGGATTGTCCTGAGTACCTAGTGACTACACTATGTAATTATCATTCTTTATAGCAGTTTTTCTGGTCATTTATACCACAGGCTTTTAAAGACTTTCACCAAAATAGATTTATCATCCTATTCTAAGCAGAATAAGATAATTTTTTTGTTGTTCTTTTTGTATCTCTAATAACATGAAGCCATACCTCTGCTCAAGGGATACAACCAGGAATTTCCATGCAGGTTAGTCACCTCTCTGCTAGGTGCACAGAGATTTCTAGATTCCTTTGTGGCTAATCTAACTCTGGACATGCTGTCTCACAAATAAAGGTATCGGGGTATCAGCAGTGACAAGTGTTCAAAGGACTTTGAATTGGGACTGGATAGGAAGGGTCCCAGGTTACCAGTGGTAAAGTTTGGTCTTTCACCTGGTTAATAAAATATGTCTTAGACGTCATACTTAATTTGATCATCTACAGAAATGTTTGCATTCCAGGCATTGTATTTAATTTAATCTTCCTGAAGAAAACAGCTGTAGAAATCCTCAGACAACCCTCCATCTCCCTGGTGAATTTTCTGTTTTGTAAAGTGATTTCAAATTCTCTACATTCTCTGAATTTCATAAGAACCCACTGAGGAGAGCAGGAGAAAAGATTGTGTTACTTATTTTGCACATGAAGAAACAGAGACTGGCTCCTACAGGAAGTCATATGGGTTTCCAGCAGCTCAGCCAAGATCAGAATTCAGGCCTTCAGACTGCAAGTCGGTACCTATTCAGCTCTACCAGAAAGTGAATCAGCAGGGAGGCTGCTGAATAGCTCCTGACTTGTCTGAGAGCCAAATTTGCTAGCAGCTTCTGGAACAGAACTGAAGATAGCAGGTGAGGCAGGGCAGCTGTTTTTTTACAGCTTACAGTTCTGTGTTAGGAGAATCCATAGATCATCCTTCATTTACTTTTGAGAAGTCAGTGAGATGCACCTCACTTTCATTTGTATCTGAGGCCTTCCAAGGATGTGGTATTAGAGCATTAAGAAATGGCAGTTGTGATTAGCAAAATGACTCCCTGGTGACAGCAATAATACAAGGAGACAGAACATTTTTAAAAGGTGAGTTTGTTCATTTTTTTTTCATTCCTCTATGACTACATACACCTGCAGGCTTGAGGTAGGTATTAGAGACACAAATGTGAATAATATTTAGTCTTGACAGTGAGGAGTTCATGATCTACCGGAGGAGAAAGAAAATCACTCATGATAAGCATTATTTTTAAAAGTTATGAAAGAAGCATAATGAGAAGAACAAGAGGGAAATGCTGTTTCATTTTTGGAGTGGTTTGATGAGGGCTTGAAATATAGGAGCTTTTACCACTGAAACAGGAGGTGTAAGGACATAATGGACATGGAGACAAGATGCCATCTGTCATGGTCAGGGAATTTTAAGTGGCTCACTGTGGCTAGAACATATGGTGTGGGGACTGGGGGTGGCTGGGTCAGAGAGAGAGCGGGAAGTGGCACATGAAGCTTGAAAGGTATGATGACATCTGATATGTAGGGCAAAGTGAAGGGCTGAGAAATTTACACTTAGCCTGCACGTGGCAGAGAAGGCTTTTATCAGAGGGGTGATAAGATCAGATGAGTGCTAGAAACTTCTGGTGGCTCTGTGGAGATTAAACTGGGATGGGTGGTGAGAGTGGGCAAGAAAAAGTAACTCAGCAGGAAAATGAACACTTTGCTGGTAGCAAATCTTTTTTTTTCTTTCAGAAGTATTAAGTCACTGGAGATATTAGTACTATTTTCAGCTAGACCAGGAGTCACTTCAAATGGTTATCCTAGATGTTCACTGAGAGACCACAATAACAGCACTGTACAGTAATTAAATATGAATCCAAAGAGTACCTGGGGCACACCCTGTGAACTTCCTCATGGAAACACACAGGCTGCTAGGCGTTTCCAGTTGTCTTTGCCTCTGGGTTCATCACAGACCAGTTTGCCTCAGACAACCTTGCTGTATCTTATATACAAAATTCTAGGCTGTAGCCTCTAAGCCAGTGGTTCTCAACCTGTGGGTCACAACCCCTTTGGGGGTTGAACGACTCTTTCATAGGATCTCCTAAATACATCCTGCATATCAGATATTTACATTATGATTCATAACAGTGGCAAAATTACAGTTATGAAGTAGCAACGAAAATAATTTTATGGTTGGGGATCACCACAACATGAGGAACTGTATTAAAGGGTCACAGCATTAGGAAGGTTGAGAACTGCGGCTAAGCTGAAAGCATTAGCTGGATAAAACAGATAAGGAGAATCAGTAGCCCAAGGATTCATGACATTTCCTCTAACTATAATCCACATAACATGGCATCACCATTCAAAGTTTAAAATCAAGAAGCTGAACTTCAGACAACCCTAGGAAGGGTAAAGATTGGTTAAAGAAGAGGAAGGAGGTTGTTCCAGTCTAGAAGACACCTGTTCAACTGGCTCTTTAGTATTAGTGGAATCAATCAATTTGAGCTGAGAAGAAAGGTCACTTGAACTGAAAACTTAGTTCATTGATTTAGTTTTCTGCACTGAATGATTAGTGTCTGGCTAAATTTAGGCCAGGTCATTGAAGAATGAAGTTTAATGTATAGTCCAAGCTAGATGTAAATATGCAGTTGTGATTCATTTTATACAAGGTGATGTCTTCCATGTATTTTCTGAAATGAAAACATGCTATAATTTCTTATTTACATGTTTTCCATTCTTTTTTTACTTAGAAACAAAAGATTTATTTTCCCTACGTCCTTAAACTACATTGTCAAAGATTTATTTCCACTATACTTTCCAAGTTTTCAGTCACTGATCGCTAACAGTAATAACAAACACACTGTAATCACTAGGCATTCTTATAAATATTCATTATTTGTTAATTTACTTAATCCTCACATTAACTTAAAGAGGTAGGTCTTTGTAGGAGATGGGAAATTTACAGAACCAAGAGGTTAAGTAACCTGCCACAGTTACAGTGCTATGGATAGCAGAGCTAGAGCATAAAACCAGACCATTGGTCCTTTTTACCTCTCTGGGCACAGCCTAGCCAAAAGTTCATCCACAGCAAGTACAAAAATTTGGTTGAGAATCAAATCATCTCAAGGAAAATGTATCTACCTTTCATAGTCAATCTTTTCTTTTATTTCTTTTTTTTTTTTTGATAATTTAACAGAAATCACTAAAGACCATTTTCTAATAGATTAGAGAACTTGCCAATTCAATATTAAGTTGCAGAATCTGAGCAACAGGTCTGTGTCCTTAACCTAGATGCCACATTTTATAAAAGATTTCACTGCCAATGGTGATTTTAATTATGTTTCCCCTGTACCTGACTTTTTTTTTTTTGCAGAAGATATCTAAGTGACCAAGCATTCAAGTGTCATTCATTTTAAAATGTGTCATCTGAAATGTCATTACAGAATGTGAAAATCTGTCATTTCATTTTCAATAGTTGCAGGAGAAAACAGTAGGGTTACACAATATCTGTATAATCACACAATGCAGGGCTTATCTGCTAGTCTGGTAGTGCAGGCACCTATATCCAAAGGTCCAAGCTTTCACACCCTCTGACTCTAGGACCCTGGGATTATGAGTCCTTATTTCCTTCTATGCCAGAAAATTGAATTATGAGTCACAGGAGCTACGTAAGGAGTGTCCTCACTTCCTCTTTCCCTACTCTGGAGTCCTATATGGGTTGGTTTCTCATCTATTAACTCACATGTCAGGCCTGAATAGAAGTCTACATTCTGCAATTGATCTACAAGGATATGGATAGTTCACAGAAGACACAAAGGGGGGAACCTACTGGGGGCATCTGAATCTTAGTGTCTTTTCAAGACTCCCTTAGAATTTGGAGGACATTGTCATGGGCATACCATCAATCTGCTCAGAACTAAGCTTTTGTAAATTATTCAAAAGGAAAAAAAATTATATGTAACATTTTGAGTGTCTTATCTACAAATATTACATAAAAACCTGGTCTTGGTTCATCTGCAGAGCATGAATAGGGATGTAACATCAAGTAGGAAAGTATAGACACTGGCCTGCCCTCAGTCCCAGCCCCCATTGCCACCAATCCACCTCTCAGTAGACCTTGTCTAGGCTTTTCTTCTGTTACTCTATTCCTAGGTTGGCATGGCTTTGGCCATTTCTCTTCATCTGCTTACTCAGTTTTCCCCATAATATGCCTTTCCTAATTATAGAATTACATAAGTAGTTTTTCCACATAATTATTTGAAAATGTTTTCCTTTAATAAAACAGTAAGTTGGAAAGATAAGTCATACAGATGACTATATTTCAAGATATAAAGACTGGGAAAAAAAACAGGAACATTACAGGGTGAAAGCACTCTATTGAATGCTTCTGAGTCTAATGGTTTACAAAATTTCTAATCAGCCATGTGATATAACCAGGGTGTACTAATGCAACACTTTATTGGCATGATGGTTTTATTAACCATGCTATTTTCTCTTGATTATCTCCATCTCCAAAGGCGAGAAAAACTAAATACTCACTTCTCCAACCTCTCTTGTAGACAGGGGTAGCCCCTGACCCTGTTCTTCTTAATTCTTTAGAAGAATTTTAGATTTGACAATTTTCAATACATGTATACATTGTATAACAATCAAATGAGGGCATTAATATATTCATCACTTCATGCTTTTCTCATTTCTTTGTGGTAAAACATTCAAAATCCTCTTTGCTAACTATTTTAAAATATACACTACAATATTGTTAACAATAGTCATTCTACTGGGCAACAGAATAGCAGAACTTTGTCTTCCTATCTAACTGTGTGACCCAGTTCTAACAATAAAATGTAAAGGGAAATCTGCTGGAAGATTCTAGGAGAAGCATTTGTCTCCCAGTTAAGGGAAAAGTACAGGGGAAAAAAAGGCTTTGTCCCCAGTGTGTCCTATTTCTGAAGGTAGCTGTATGATGATATGATGGTAGGAGGTGCAGCTGCCATCTTGCAATAAGGGGAAGGCCAAGGGAATTGTAGAGACACTGACAGAGGGACTTGATAACATGCACTCAGGTGCTGAAATAGTCATGCCACAACTAGATATTGGATGCTTATTACATACCAGGCACTCTACTAGTGCTGGGGATTCATGTGTAAAAATAAACAATGTCTCTGCTGTCAGGGAACTTACTTTCAACAGGAAGAAGATAGCCAATAATAAATATGGCGGTAAAAAAAAATTAGGGCTATGGTAAAAAAAAAAAAAAATTAAACAGGGTAAGGGAGCTGAAGAGTGATGGGATTGATGAAGGTAAGAGCAATTGATGAAATGACATTTGAGAGACATGAAGAAAATGAGGGAGCAAGTCATACAGGTACTTGGGAGTAGGGAGAGGGGAGTGCTACAGGAAGAGGGAACAGCTGTGAAAGGCCCTGAGGGGAAACATGCACAGCTTGTTCAAGGAGCAGCAAGATGACCAGAGAGGCTAGAACTGAGAGAGCACAGGGAAACTGAAGGAAATGAGACAACTGAGTCACCAAGGCCCAGATCTCTCAGAGGTTTAGAAGTTAGGTTAAGAATTTTAGTTTGGGGGCGGTGCCTGTGGCTCAAAGGAGTAGGGTGCCAGCCCCATATACTGGAGGTGGTGGATTCAAACCAAACCTAGTCCCGGCCAAAAAAAAAACAAAAAAAAAAAAATAATTTTAGTTTTTATTTTGAAGGACTTAAGTCATTATTGAAGGGGTATTTTTAGCCAGGGAGCAACACATTACTAAAATTTTAAGAGGATTTTTCTGGCTGCTGGATTCAGAAAACATGAAAAGAGAATAAGGGAGAAACAGGAAGACAAGCTAAGAAATAAAAATAAAAGTGGCTGGACAAAGGTGGAACTGATAGAGGTAGAGAGAAACGTTCGATTCTAGATATATTTTGAAGGTCAAACCATTAGGATTTACTGAGGGATTCAATGCAAGGTAGCATTCCATCAACGCCCTACTTCAGAATTCTTAATATTTGAGAAAAATAAATCCTTACCATTAATTCACTTTGTGTTTTGCATTTTAGAGACAGGGTTTTGCTGTGTTGCCCAGGTTGGAGTGTAGTGGTGCAGTTATAGCTTACTGTAAAGGCCTGTGCTCAAGTGATCCTCCTGCCTCAGCCTTCTGTATGCTGGGACTACAGGTGCGTGCCTCCATACCTAACTAATTTTTTAAATTTTTTTGTGGAAAAAAATAAACATAGTGGGGTCTTGCTATGTGGTTAAGCTACTTTTAATATGGTCTTCTTTTCCTTGTAGCTGAAAGTATTTCTAATACAACTAGAAACAAAATTAATTTCTTCATGTGTTCTTTTGCCCCCAGTTTTACAAGTTCTAACTGAATCTCTAGAGCAGTGGTGTTCAACTGGTGAGCCGTGGCACACTGGTGTGCTGTGAGAAGATCTAAGGTATGCCACAGAAGTTTTTAAAGATCATTAGTTAAATATTTTCAGAAGAAGTTCACAGCACAGTAAATATGTCCTTTTCTTCACTCTTTTTTTGATCGACATAATTTAAATGTGCCATATAAGTTTAACTATAGGATCAAGTGTGCCATGTAATAAAAAAAAGGTGGAAAAACACTGCTTTAGAGTCTTGGATCAGTATAAATTCTTTGACAAGGGCTTTCCTATAAAATTTACTTAATTATTAAGCTTCATTAAATACATTAGACTAAAAAGAAAACTGAGGCTCAGAGAGCTAAAACAATTTGACAAATTCAACACAGCTCGTTAATCAGTATTAAGATTACAGATAACAATCTGAGTTCTGATTACAACACTAATACAAAATGTTAATACGAAATAGCCTCAGCTATTTTTTCATTACAGTTGTCGGTAGCTGAGCCAATTCACATAAGGCAACACTTCTTTCCTAGGTGGTTGTCAGCCAGTGCAGCATCCAGTGGACTTTCCTTGGCAAAGTGAGAGTTCTGTATGGGAGGGGCTGACTGTGTTTCACAAGGGGAAGGGGGTGCTCTGCCTCACTGGTTCTCAGAAAGCAAAGGTAAAAGAAAAGAGGGTTGATTTGCTTACTGGATTTTTGCCATGGAGAACTGTATGGGGAAAAAGAGAAACCTGGCCCACAAGGGAAGGATAACCTAAAGCATTCCATTTAGGTAAAAACAATCAGTAGAACTCATCTCCTTATTCTGGTGCAAAGCAAGGTGAGTTAGTTGCAAGACTAATTGAGTCTGGCATCCACTAAATAATTTTTTTAAAGGTGTATTTTTAAAACTCTGTACAGTATCATTATAGCAGTGCTGTCCAACAGAAATGTACATATAGTATATTTTTAAATGATTTAGTAAGCATATTAAAAATTTTTTAAATGGGTGAAATTAAAGCAATGTACATTATTTAAACCAATATATTCAACTGTTATTTCACATATGGCACTAGTTACAACTGAAGTGTTCAGAAGCCACACTTGTGGCTTATGGCTACCGTGTTGGACAGGGCATCTTTAGAAGACCAAAAATAAAATAAATAAATAAATAAATTCTTTGAGAATAAAACAATAAATTTGTATATATATATATATATATTTTTTTTTTTCTTTTTTCTTTTTTTTTGCAGTTTTTGGCCGAGGCTGGGGTTTGAACCTATTCCTCCAGTACATGGAGCCAGCGCCCTACTCCTTTGAGCCACAGGCACCATCAAAACAAAATATTTTTAAGAACCCACTAATAATTTTACCTGTTTTTAACCAAAACACAGATCATTTTCAAGTTATTAAGATGTAGAATAATATGTGAGAAAAAATCCAAGACTTGGCAATATAAGGAAAAATTGGGATAATAATAATACTCATCATCAGATTGCTATAAGAATTAAATAAAATATGTGTATTTAAAAAATAGAATGCTGTATAAATATGCCTTTAGAAATAATGTTATTTCTTTCTTTTATTAGAATATCAATCCTTGGTTAGATAAACACTTCAGATATTTGTAGGTGATTCTTTCCCCAAATATGTTTATGCTCTTGGTTTTTAAAGCCATTTTACATTAGAAAACAGTGACCAGAAACAAACTAAAATATCCAGGAATAATCAATTTGATAAAAACTTGTGATGTTCTCTCCCAACATTCAAGAAATATCTGCATCTGCACACACGGAAAATCTGGTAGCTACAAACACAGAGAGAGGGGGAAGGACTGATGGCTTTTCAATTCTTTGCTGATTAAAAATCTGATTTAACAACACTGTTTTCTAAAAGATGTAAATACATGTAAATAGATAAACATGTTTTTTTCCTCAGTAATGCCTGAGATTTTTTAATTTCTCCAGAATAACATTTAGCAGGAACAAAACAACCTCATCCCTGCCTGTACAAAGCAACTCCCAGCAATCTGTCAGCTTTTCCCAGCGTAGTAACCGCTGATGGCCGCCTCAGCCCTTCGATTAACACTGCAGACCGTGTGCGTGTGCACTCACAGAACTTCACAGGTTTCCATGGATACGTGAATTTTAGTGCTAGAGCACATTTACTATTGCTTTTCTTGTCACCAAGAGCCCTGTAAACACTTGTGCTTTAAGATTTTGTACAGAAATTTAGCATTTTATGGACCAAGTCAGAATTACCTTTTTCTAAATGCAGTGTAAGATTTTCCCTTAGGACAAAGTGCCTGAAATCATTTATATTTGCAGTGATGCACTTTTATTTATTAGACCAATAAAAGATAACTACATTGCCAGTATCACTTTTAAGTGACAGATACTTATATAATTGAAATGTTACAATTAATAAACAAGACGACATGCTCTGAATTTAAAATGGAAAGAAGCAAATAGGAAAAAACAGAAATAGGAATATATTATGTATGCATTCAGCCATATCTCTTCCTAAATATAGTGAAATTTCAGTGTAATTTTCAAGGATATTGTTGTGCTATATGTACTGATCATCATAGCCTGAATTTATGCTTTCTTGTACAGATTAAGCTAGATATATGTGTGTGCATATATATAAATATACATATACATATATACACACATATATATACTTAAAAGACATTTTTTCACAGGTCTATGAGAATGTTAGCCTATGTTATTATAGGTCTTATTTCATAAGCCAAAGTCCAGAAAGAAACATGCTCCTTTCATCTAACTAGGAAATGGTAGGTCTAGGATTAGAAGCCAAGGCTCCTGGCTCACTGTCCAGGATTTTTCCATTGTTTTTTTCCTGGGCAGAAGGTACGGAACTTCTTCTGTGAAAGGCATACGCATGTCTTTCCTTCCTTGCCATATTTCTGTGCCTCTGATTTGGGCTCCACTAAATCATCTTTTCTCCATTCATCCTTGAATGTGCCACAGACTTGGCTTAGCCGAATTTAACAGGTTTTTAGTCATTTCAATTGAACATAACCATGGGGAAGTGGCAGTGACAGAGAAATCACCTAGTCTGGACGTGCACTACACGAGAAATCTGTCAGGAAACAGATTTTTAGTTCCAATCATATTGACCACAAAATGTACAAAGTAGATTTGTGAGAGGCTTGAGCAATTTGTAACAAATAAATCCAATTTGAGTAGAGCAGTAGCCTAGATATTCAAGTTGAGAAAAATGCTTTTACTTCAACAGCATAGATTTTGGGTGGTGAGACTGGAACTAACTAAATGACTGTCTCAGCTCTCACACAGCCAAGGAGCTCTATATTATCTCAGTAAATATTTCACATAAGGCCACAGAATCTTGACAAAGACCATTTTTGTACTAGGTCTTATTGACCTTGTCTTTGTGCACATCTTTTATTTTTGTAGTTAATATAAAAAAGGCTTTGGTTTTGTTGTCTAACAGAAGATGGAGTCTGAGCAGAGGCCTGACTTCAGTTCTACCCCAGGAGACCTGAGCAAAGAGCTCCACATCTCAAGCCTCATAGCAACTTCCCGGACCCGAGTAGCACAGGTTCATTGTGAAGATCAAATAAGATAACAGCTATAAAAGTGCTTTGCTAATTGTAAAATATGCACCAAACTATAAAGGGTTGTCTTGAGACTGCCATCTAATACCATACAGCACCAGCTGGTTTTAGTTACAAGGCAAGGAATACCTTTGGTTAACCTCACAGGGCTTTTTCCGGAATGTAGGCTGTATTCATTTAATAACAAACAAAGCTAAATCATCTCCATTATGGTTATTTCAATATGTTTCAACCTTTGCAACTCAACTAGGCTGCAACAGAGAGTGCCATCCACATAACGCTTCACCTTTAATAGCCCAAATCACAGGAACTAGTTATTTGGTTGTTAATCTAACATCTGCTGTAGTAGAAGTCCTTGCAATCCCAGGGTTATAGCTCTAGATTCAGACAAAACTTTGCTTATTACTGCCTTAGGATAATTCCTCATTCTTTCTAAATGTAAATTTTAATTCTGTGCTGCTCGTCCATAGAGTACCACGGAGTGATCAAATATCTCTCCAATCTATAGAAATGAAGACAGAACTCAGGGCTCTCCTAAACTACAAAGCTTTCTCCATTTCTCCTATAAATTCCCTTCAGGCATTGAACTGAATTTGTGCTTAACCAAATGCTTTTTATCTATACCTGGCAGGAATCTAGAAGTAAAATTACAAGATTTATTTCATTTTAATTCTATTATGAAGCATTTAATCACAAATACCCCCCAAATGAAATGATAATTTATCATTTTACCTTGACTGAGCAACTCTCCTCAGTTCACTTTCATGAATCCATAATGCAAGGAGGAGACTGGATGATTAAGTGTCTGATTAACAGATTAACCTGGCAAACATAATAAATTTAGCTCATAAGCAGGATGGCTTTATAAATGCTCACAATAACTCTCCTGTATAAAATCATGAACCGCTTCCTTCAGTGATGACTCAATTGAAAATAGCTGAGAAACATAAAACAAATGCATGTTTATGGCCTTCTCTTTGAGACATTAAAAGGGTACTCAAAAGCATATCTGATGCAGTTTATAACTCTAAATATACATTAAATAGGAAACATGTAAGAAAAATACTAATGTATAAAAAAGCAAAGATACAACCCCTCAAATGTTCTAGTTCTAGTAATTCCTTCTATTGTCACTTTGCCAATAATCTAATTACATCCAGATTCCAATGCTTTCAATGTCTATGTATCTTTACATTTCCAGAGGAGTTGAATCCAGATGTGAGGTTTCAGATAATGCAGAGTCACCCTTAACCTTCATAATAGAACCTGATTCCTTTATAAAAAAACAGGTGCATTATTTAGGTAGTTCATATCCTTTTGGGACAAAACACATATAATCAGTAAGCTATTTTAGCTTTTGGAAAAAGAATCTTGTTAGCTGAGATTCCGTTTACATCAGAGTAAAAATCTGGGTTAGGACTAGGTTAAAGAAAAGTCCGGTGCAGTGCTCCAAAAAGTTCACTTCACAGTCTGCCAAGCCTTCCTTACTTAGATGGTTAGTATTCGCGGCCTCTCTTTTTTAGCAGTGAGAAAAAGGATACTCACCATGCTCCAGCTTTATTTTTAAATTCACATGGCTGTATTCCTGGAGGCCTGTGCTGGCTTAGCTGACCTGAAAGATAGCTATTTAGGCCCTTCTCTGTCACATGCACCACGTCACTACTGCATGGGAGACCTGTCCTCGTCTCAAGGGCAGGACAGGTGCAAAGGGGAAAGGGTTGCCTGACAGAGTATTGACTTTAATGAAGGCCCCATCCCATCCCAGGCCAGGTAAATTTCCCGCTGGAGGAAGCCAGTATCTGAAGATCTAAGGGCTGGAGTGCCCTCCCTTTTCCCATTCTCCTTTCTCTCTTCTCTGAAGTCGATCTGCAGCTGGGGTTACTAACAAGGAACAACTGTGCATCAAAGCCCTTGGGCAATGGATCAGACTCTTTATAAGTACACAGTGTGCGTGTGTGTGCAGGGTGTGTGTGCGTGAGTGTGTGTTCTGGCCTCTCCTTTCCCCACCCTTCCCTGAGTCAAAGACCAAGAGGCTTTCTCAGTGTTCAAGGACCAGGATCCTTTCGGTCCTAAAGGGATATATATCCAGCTACAAGAGGGCGCCCTTCTGGTCGCTGTAGTGTGTGCCCATAATGGGTGCACCAGGCATTTCGGGGCTGAACAAAACCTATCATCTCCATAACCGCAGAGCCTAGCACAGCGCATGGTACCCTAAAAGTTGATGCAGGCTTTTCCAGTAGCGGGGAGGGGTGTAATTGGTTAGCTACGGCGCTGGCCGCGCTCGCCCGCGGGGTTTGCGTGTGCGGCCCCGCGTGAGGGCACGCGGAGGGCGGGGGCCGGGCTGGGGCTCGCGAGGCGGTCGGGGACGGCGCCCGGAGGCGAGCGCCCCCCGCGGGCGGGCGGGCGGAGAGGTGCTCCTGGCGGCGCGGGGCCGAGCCAGAGCCACCGTGCGGGCCTCCGCGGCCGAGCGGGCGGCTCCCGGGCCCCGGACGTGCGCGGCAGGTCCTGCCCGGCCCGGCGTCTGGGCGCCGCCGCGCGCCGGCCTCTCGGAGCCGCCGAGGGGTCGCTGGAGCCTCTCCGCGCGGCGCGGCTGGGGCTGGCGTGGGCCCTGGAGGGCGGCCCGAGTGGCGGTGGGCTGCTGCCGCCTTGGCCTTTCCGGGCGCAGATGGACTCGGCCCGCGGCCGCTAGCAGGAGGGGCTAGAAGACGACCCGGGCTTAAGCGTGAGCTGTGCTGGGCGAAGGGAGGGAGGACCTGTGGGCCCCCCGGCGACCGAGTTTTAACCGCCCAACGGAAGAAGTTCGAATGATTAGGGAACATCTTATCTAATTCATCCTCTTCTTTTATTTACAAACGGGGAAACTGTCTGCAGGGAGAGACTTGCTTCTCTAAGTCACATGAGTATTTAGCAGAGTTGGGACTGCTTAGCAAGGCCTTTTAAACCCACTGTCCTCTCTGAAGCAAGTGTGACTAATAATACAAGTAATTATCTTATTAGATTTCGGAAACGTGGATGGTGGTATTCCTTTAGCACTCAGAACTATTCGTATGACTCGTGCTGGAACATGCAGCCACTCTAATCCTGCCTGGACTTAGGTTCCTCATTGTTTCACTTGCTGGGCAGTTAGTTGTGCCTGGTGACGGCTAGATACTTAAGGCATAGAGATAAACAAGAACCAGCCGTCCACATCCACATCACGCCTCAGAGAAAATTCCCCAAACACTGTGGCTGACGCAAGTGTGGGAAGTGGGACTGGCCTGTTCACAGACAAGATGCGCTGTGACGGAAACCCGGGAGACGTCATTCTGGTAGAATGGAGGAAGACCTAAGGGAGGAGGTGGC
Source organism: Galago senegalensis (assembly GCA_963575145.1). Lineage (NCBI taxonomy): Eukaryota > Metazoa > Chordata > Mammalia > Primates > Galagidae > Galago > Galago senegalensis. The sequence continues at coordinate 1,638 of CAUYTI010050396.1, read as the reverse complement.
ATGTCGCCTGGATCTTTAAGAGTGGGTCGTCAGGGGGCATTTGGAAATTGGTATTTCAGGTAGAAGTTTCAGTGTTAGCAAAAAAACAAAACTCTCGAGTGTGAAGAATAACAGACGCTTGCTTTGTCTAGAATGTAGGACTGAACAGGAAGGAGGCCAGGATGATATAAGGGGTAAATTGGGGAGTCAGTGGAGGGAAGAAGCATGGGAAGTATTCCAGGCAGAGCATGATAGTGCAGTGGCAGAGGATGGTTACTTTGGCCCGGGAGTTGAAATCTTAAGTTACAGAGAATGTTGAACCAAGGATCCTTGCAGCCATGAGGGTCTGTGAGTTAGCCAATTGGGAAGCACAGGGCTTCGTGGAAGCATCTCAGTGTAGCTGGATTATAGATGAAAAATACATCTGGAATGGGACAAGGTTCAAATCGAGTTGAGAAATTTGAATAGACTAGAATTTGAGGGAGTAGTTGGCAAAACGTGCTCTTAGTATTCCTGAACACAAGTGGCCTTTTGGACATGAGCGGCAGTTAATCAACCCGTCCCTGCGTATGCAGGGAGAATTTATATACATCGATCAACGTGGAGCTACAAGGAGAGCAGTCTGTTTTGGCAATTGCAATGGGATATTTCTTATATTAATAGAAAGATGAAAGGCTTACCTTAATATCTATCATTCTTTATTACAAACTCTTCATTCAACTTTGTGCAGATGGATGAAGCTTTTTTACCATAAAGATTGTAACAGAGAACTTTATAAAGGTATCTGTACTTGGTTCTGTATTATCTCATGCTGAAACACTACATTGCCCACCTAGACCTGAATAAGTACGTAGATGTGATTCATGTAAATCGGACAGGTTATGGCCATCTTCCTAAGATCTGAGTCTAAGTATCTTATAGAGGTCCTACCTCATCTTGGCACCTCCCTAGCAGAAGAGAAGCAGTTGTTTCCCAGTAAGACTCCACTTCCCTTTTCTGGTTCTACATATGAATGTTTAAAAACTTCCTGTTTGTTATGTGAAATACATATTTGTGTGCTTTTGCAGCTTCTCTACCAGGATGTGAGAAGAGGGGGAAGGTGAAAGTTTGTTTAGTAGCAATTCCCTTGTGTACTGATGTTAATCAGCTTTAGAAGGAAAGAGCATCAAGTAAGAAGACAGACCTGAAGTTGAATTCCAGTTTTGTCATTTATGTCCTGTGTGACTGTAGGTCTGGCACTACATCATCTGAGTTTCAATTTCCCCATCTGTAACATGATGTTTATAATAATTAGGTCACAGTCGTTAACTAGTCTAACAACATTCTGTCACCAGTAGAATCCCACATGTTCTCCTTCTTATAGCCACACCCACTCCTCTCCCACCACTTCTTAACTCTTGGCAACCACTGTCCTCTGTTTTATAATTTTTTTTTTCATTTTGAGAATGTTAAACAAGTGGAATCATACAGTATTTGACTTTTTGTTTTCTTTTCATGCTGCGTAATTTTCTTTTCTTTTTTTTTTTTTTTTTTTGAGACAGAGCCTCAAGCTGTCCCCCTGGGTAGAGTGCCGTGGCATTACAGCTCACAGCAACCTCCAACTCCTGGGCTCAAGTGAGTCTCTTGCCTCCGCCTCTGCCTGGGACCATAGGCGCCCAC